>CM047897.1:26820613-26851013 GCA_026229545.1 Pistacia atlantica
AGGCCCATTGAGCATAACATTGATTTTCTTTTTAAAGAACAAACGCCCTAGTATGACGGAGCCATTAACCCCGCAAAGAGTGTGGCATATACCATATCTATACAAAATTTTAATTATTTTAAATTTTTAATATTATAATAAAATTATTATTAGTAAAATGGTGTAATGGAAATAGAAGTGGTGTAAAAGCAAAACCCTAACTTCGAGACTTGGGCTTAACTTGGGAAGAAGAAAATGGAGGAAACTCAAATGGAAGAGGGAGCAAACAACAAAGACGTGGAGGTAGCTCCGGCCCTCATTTCCGTTCACCCTAATCAGAATTCTGTTGCTGTCGCTGTCGGGTCGGACCTCCGCGTCTACGATCTCCTGTAAGCTGTCTCTTTTCTTATTCTTCTTCTTCACTTGACTAGTACTCATTAATCATTGGGTAAATGAATTTTCTGTTGGGTTCAAAACCCAGCAAAGACAAATAGTTGCATTATGATAACTTATAATGATATTGTGAAATTAGGAGAATTTGATGAGATGCTTGTACATGTAAAAAGTCACTATTAAGTTTTATTGGAACAAATTATGTATCTAGTGGAAGACATTTCTTTTTTTCTTTATGTAATTTGACTTTATTTTTATGTTTCTGGTATCTTGACAGGGGGGATGGTGCAGTTTCTTTGCTGGATGATTCTGGCGGACCTTCTCATAAGGATTCTATCAGAGCTATTCGATATGGAGCAAATGGGAAGCTCTTTGTATCTGCCGGTGATGACAAAATTGTCAAGATATGGTCTGCTGAGTCTTGGAAATGTATTAGTTCTGTGTAAGTTATTCAAGCCCACATGGGGTTTTATTAGTTTTAAAGATTTTAGCCTACTTGATAGTCTAAGTTTTTGAACTGGGAAGTTCATGCATGAATAACGCAGAAGGCTTCTATCCCACATTTTACTAATTTTAAGTTTTAATGTCTGTGGATTGATGTAGTATGGTGATTGCCTCTAAAAGTTTTGTTTGTTCCTCACAAAAATAATGGTCCTCTAAAGCAGGATCCTGGGTGCTCTTTAGCATTTTGCATGTAGTAGTCACCTGCAAGAGTTAAATCCAATTTCTTCACTTATTCGCTGAAGATTCTTAACGTTACACCATGCAGTGATCCCATTTATTTATGACTCAATTTTATGTCTGATGAAAGTTTTTCAATGGAGGTTTGCTTAACTATTGTGGATCTAACAGGTGCTCTGAGAAGAGAGTGACTGCAGTTGCCATTAGCAATGATGGTCAGTATGTTTGTTTTGCTGACAAATTTGGAGTGGTTTGGGTTGTGGACCTGCGTGAACTTGATGAAAGTCAAGCATCAGCCAATAAGAAGGCAGCACCGTTGCTTGCTCACTATTGTAGCATAATTACTAGTCTGGTGAGGATTCTTATTCGTATAGATGTTTGTTTTTTTAACTGTAGATATGGTTCAGGGGTGGTTTGTAGGAATCTTCAACAAATTGACGCTTGAGTGCACCAAATTTTCCTTTAACATGATGATTGAATTTACTTTCTATACATTTCTGTGCAGGCTTAGGCTATTGTACTTTAGTCTAAGTATTTGTGGGTCTTTAATGAAATGTTGTTCTCCAGTTCAGAGAATTGATGACTGCCTTTGTTTTTTACCAATTGTCAATGAAGAAACAGATCGCTAGGAATTTCTTTCTTTGTGCTTTTTCATCCCATTTTCCTTATTTTCTTTTCAGAAACCTGCTGGTCAGGCTTTTTCTCTGTGTGCATGTGAACACTTTTCTTTAGCTATTTTTTCACTTTTCAATCTCTTCTTGCCTTTTCTGTTGAGGTGGGGAAGTTGATGAAGTTAGTTTTGCAACCTTTGCTGCCTACATGATTTTCACTTGTATACTGGTCACTGTTGAATTGAATTATTTGCAGGAATTTTCTCCAGATGGACAGTTCGTTGTTAGTGCAGATAGAGATTTCAAGATTCGTGTAAACTCTCTTAGCCCATTGAATGACATAACTTGTTAGCCTGTCTCTGCACTTCTTTTACATCATATCATTTTTATGACAGGTGACTGTATTTCCCAAAAAGCCTTTAGATGGAGCCCATGAGATACAGAGCTTTTGCCTTGGCCATACAGAGTGAGTGAGTTTTTACTATCTAGTGTTTTATTGCATTCATTTGATATTCGCGGGAAGCTCTTGTGCCCTGAAGCTTGAGGGTGGAAGAAATCTTCCAAAATGACACTTCCGAAGTGAATTGATGGCATTTTGTGTGCTTTCTGAAATGTATCAAACATAAAACAAACTTAACTTTAAATTTACCATGTGGATTTGCTGCATAGCCACGTACTTTCACATTTGATCCTAAATTACTTTATACCTAAATATGTGTGGATAACAATTTCTAATTGCTAAGGTTGATATGCTCATTTTTTATGTATCTATTGACAGGTTTGTGTCCTGCCTTACCTTTATTTGCACTCTGGAATACCCCCAAGGGTTTCTTGTTTCTGGAAGTGGTGATTCAACAGTGAGTATCCATAAGCTGACAATTATCATGTTGTTTATTCTCTTTTTTGAGGTACAAAAGTGTGGTAACAATTTATGTACATCGCTTTTGCAGGTTCGGTTGTGGGATATTACCTCAGGATCTCTGCTTGATACTTGTGAAGTTGGTGTGAAGGTATCTAACTTGTAAAATTTCCCTGAAGTTGCTGATGATAGCACTGATTTCCCCTGATGTTTCTGAAATATCACTTGTCAATTTTGATGGACACGTGAAACTGTATTTTCTGTGCTCATACACATACTGTTTATATTAACTCAATATTAGATACCTTGCTGAGAGAATCTTTTCCTCTATTGTATGTGTGACTTATCCTACAAGATCACAGGTAGGTAGTGGTCTTGGCATCATAGGACAGGTGAAAGCAAGTGATTAACAGGTTATTTTTATTTGCTCACTTCGTTTCTTTTTTAATTGCTTCATGAAGGCAGGACATTTAGTGTCTGAGGGAAGTGGTGAGGGTCATTCTACTGTGACTGATCTTTCCACAGTCCAGGACAGTCAACTTGTTGCGGTGGCTATTCAGAGGCAAGATTCATCACTGATCTGTGCGTTACCTTTGCTTTTTTGAACAACTTCTGTCTTTGATTTTAATACTTCATGTCTATATATTGTCTCTTTCAGCTTGCAAGGAATATTGTTATTGAGCTGCAACATTTCTGCTCAAACACTTTATTTTGCCAAGGTAAGAAATTCAAATTACACCAGTAGTAGTAGCAGACTTGGAAACAACAGAACCATTATTCAGCACTTACAAAAAAAATTAAACTTGCTATAGTTGTCTTTGATGGATGAATTGTTTCATGTCTTACCTGAAAACACAAATTCCAGTGGCCTGTTAATTTAGCCAATCTGCCATGTTGTTACATGTATGGCTGAAATCTAGATTGAGATATTAGCTGCTATTCAACATGAAATATGGATATTCCTGAAAGCGTATATGAATGGTTGATTCCCAGTGTTGGGCTTCTGCAACGAAGTATGTGTAGGAAGTTGTAGAAGTTGTAGACGTTCATTAGATTTTCAAAGGTTAGGTCACCGATGTTTGTACCATGGATCACAAATAATTTTAGTTTACTGTTCTCAAATAGTGTGATTCTTGCAGGTAGTTTCCATCAAGGGAGAGAACTTCATTCCGACAAGCTTGGGGAGTAGCTCTTCTGTGGGATTATTGTGGATGGTGACCGGCGTTTCCAATGTGCCTGGTTTTGATTACTCTTCTCTGTCCCGAGTGAAGGTCATTTCGGGTTTCAACAAGAACTCTGCTGATTCTGTTGAGAATGAACCTACTGTTTTAGAAGATAATGACATACCTGGGGGAATGGAACTGCTGAAGAAGTTACAAGGAAGTGTTTGTGTTGAAGAGAAGGTCTTTTTGGCAGCAGCTGAAGCTGTAAAAACATCAATGTGCAATTTGTTGATAAAAAAGCAGTACTCTTCAGAGAAACGTGAATTTAGAAAGAGAACAAGAAATGATAGAAAAACCAAACAATAACATTATTTCAGTCAGGGTGACAACTCTTTCATTTCGCTAAATTTTGTAGGGATCCGAATCTCAACCAATGCTGTTGCTCGGATAGGGAGTTTTGTAATGTTAATTGTGCCCATTAGTAAGAAAATGATTGTAACATCTTACTTTACTGGCAAGGTGTGTGTGTGATGCTTGGTATTAATGAATCACCGCAACCATTTGTGATTTTCATTTATCTTTATTAAGAAAATGATACATTACCCTTCATGAGAATTTATGTATGAATGAAGCAACTGAAGAATAAACTAAACTTTCTGGAATCAGGAGTTTCTTTAGATCTGTGGTATTAAGAGCTGAAGATCCTGAAATAGCTGCTACTGATGATAACTCATTGGAACTCTCTATTACATGGTGAGATTTCAGGTAACAAAAACTACTTTTATGATTTGAGGTTTGAGGAATGACCATTTGAAAAGTACATTGAAGCAGTCATTTCTCTTCATTGACTCTTTGCTCTCTCGTACATTTAGAAGCTTTATTTTGTTGATCTTCATCCACCCACGTATACAGTTGTTAAAATTTAAAAATTTAAAAAAAAAAAAAAAAGCCTCTAGGTTTGTTAATTTAACTAAACACTCTGATATATAAAAAATTTATAAAATAATAAAAATACCCTCACTCACTCACAGTGCCAGATTCTGACCACCATCATCAGAATTTAGCTTTACGACGTATATCGATAGGATTTGGTCGGTCATGTATCGATTTGGTTTTTTTCGGTCAGATCTACTACGGATCTAGTTCAAAAAGACTAGATTTGGTCGTCGACGGTCACAAAAGGCTAGATGGATGAATTAATGGTCAGTTTTGATCGTTTGTAGACCGTTGTGATAGATTCTAACTATCACCACTGGTGGTTACTGAAATCTGATAATTATGAGTGAGTGAGGGTATTTTTATTAATTTTTAAATTAAATTAATAAATTTAAAGGCCTACAAATAAGTTAAAAATATAATAATATTTTTTAAATAATTAAACAAATAATTATTTTAAAAATAGGATTAAAAATAAAGTACGAAATAATAACAGAATACCCTAATATTTATTAGACCTCACAAAGAGACAAAATAATATGGGCAGTAGGCAATAGCAGTGCCTACTTTAACAAAAGAAAGAAATCTACATTTCTGTGTGGCCCTTTATGTGTCACCTCGAAATTCAATTCAACTTCACCATCATTAATCTCCAGCCCTTCCTTTTGGTTTTGGGAATATCTTTATAGCTACTTCCATTATGCTTCTTCATTCATAATTTCCTTTCTGTATTTTCTTTTTTTTTTCTTTTTTTTTCTTTTTTTTTTTTAACTATGCAGTTATCCATGCCAGCTTACCCAAATAAGTCTTTTGTGGTACTTTTTATTAATAGTCGTAAAAATATAAGACCTTTTAAATATTACATTTAAGAATCTTGAACAAGCCGTTAAACTATTTAAAATTGGTTTCCTCTATCATAATTATGTTCCCTCTTCCTTAATCTCTGAAATACTAATGTCAACCCACTTAAGCCTCTACAAATGCGCTTCTTAATTAGTCTCTTTTGTTAATTAATCACTAATTAATGGAGCCATCACGTTTCTCAATCAAATCTTATCTTAGCTAGGTGGAGATGGGATTGAAATTATGCATGGATTGGTGGTCAATAAACCAATTATATTTCTACACAGATGTTTGTTCATTTTATGTTTCACAAAACTTGATGGAAAGAGACTCCCACTTTAGGTGATGGAAAGAGGATCCTCATCACCATTCAAATTTATTGAACAAGACCTTTACATGGGTCCCTTGTTGTTTAACATTACCCATCAATATATTGCCACCTAAGCTTTTTTTAATCATTTATGGAGTTGAGAGGGACTTGGTTTGGTTCTTGTCAGCGTGTGAGTAGATAAGCTGATAAGGGTTGAAGATATCTTATTATATAATAGGTTTATTACAATAATTTTACGAAGTTTCTAAAATAACAAAAGTTATCTTATTATTAAGTTTTAGATATTAAAATAAATGACAAGATAGGAATCAGATAAATATTTATTAAAATATAATATTATAAGTTTTAACAACTAATTAACAGTTTACTAAAATAAGAGATTTTTTTTTTTAATCGGGATGTTCAGATCAGTTTACGTGCACTTTGATAAATTCTCGAGATCTATTGAATACCCTATAAATACAATATTCTAAGTTAATCATAAATGTAGTAGGTGACCTCAAGATGATTCGAATCTAAGAAATTAATGAATAGAACAAACCTTATTGACAACTAAGCTAACATTTTGAGATTAAAAATAAGAGATTTTTTATTACTCTTTTTTTTCATGATTGAAAACAAAACTATCTAGGTGTAACTAACCCCAATGGCTAAAGAGCTTGTCATCTGGCTACAAGGGAAAAGGTGAATTTTTGTTACTTTCGAAACCTTGAGGATATCATTGTTGGTAATTAAACCTTGGGGGGTCAATGTGATTAAGTCTCAAAAGAAATAAAATGCGGTGAAGTAATGAGTTGGACAGGAAGAAAAAGATAAGATGAGATGAAAGACTTTGGAATTTGTTTGATAATTGAGGATGGATGGGATGGGACTGTGTCCATGTCTTGCTATTTATTATCATTTAATTCAAAGGCGTACTATGTTTTTTGTGAACGAACAATGTGCTATCCTTACTTTCCAAAACTATCCAATACCTACCCGCAATTCCTCTCTAATCTACCGGAGTTTGACAGTATCGGTCATCAAAATGTCAATTTTACCCTTAATAATTATTATAAAAATAATAAATTTCAAAATTCAAAACCTTAATTTGGGATCAAGGAGCATTTGATGATATCAATCGAATGTTGGAGTATTAACAACGTGCAGGAGAGAGGCGATTGAACCAGGTTTTTGCATGACTCAACCTAGATTGTTGTTAATTGTCAACCATCGGGCAATAAGGGTTACTTCTTTTTCTTTTCTTTTTTGTCCATTTGAAAGGTTTTGGAGAGAGATTAGGGTTTCTAAACTTTAGATTTATTCTTTTTTCTTAAGGTTATATATATATATATTGCATAAAATGACGTAAATGCACTTTAACAGTTAAACTTTGTGTTCAAAAGAAAAAAAAAAAAAGAGTAATATATTGATAGTTTCCTTAATCAAAGGGTGATAAATTATTTATTATTTAGGAAAACATTGGATGAAAATAATAGTAATTCAGCCTTAAATTGAATATGTATAGTAATTATCATGGCAAAATTTAAGAAGTGAATTGATGCTATGAACATGGCGATATGCTCTAAAAAGGACATGGAATATTTTTTTGTAAGATCTCGAATAAAATATATGCCCCATTATCATCGGTACCCTTCTCACATAAAAAGCATTAGTTCACTAAAAAATAAAAAATAATGAAATTAAACAGTAATAATACTGTTTAGTAATAATTTGTGTGTCACATCGACGTTGTTATTATATGATGGAAAAATTGGTTTGACATTAATAAGATGATAAATCAATTAAAATATGAAAATAATTTTTATAAAGCTTTCTCTCTCACAATGATTTTCTTTGAGAAAAGAGAAGAGACAAGGTGGGCAAAGTGAAAAAAAAAAATAGTACGTGGCCCGAGTTTGGGCCGCGGGCCCAGAATTAAGTTGAAAAAATCAAAAAAAAATAATTATTATAAGAAACAAGAAGGGCCCCCGGAATCTGAGTGGCGAAGTGGGTCCTACTTTTCACTGAAAAAGAAAACGGCGTGGAGTTTGGTTTGTGTGGTATACGTCTCTGCAGTTAGAAACACTTTAGAATTTCTCACCATCGTTAATCTTCTTGTGGGCCTTACCCCATAACTGGGACCACTGTGAGCCCATTAAAATTGACAATACTAACATTATTAATTATTAAAAAAAAACTCATGAAGGAAGACTTTAACATTTAATACGAGGGATCATTATAGTTGTTATTTGGTTTATAGTTTTAAGGTTCTAGAAAATTAGTTGAGACATATAAATTGATACAAATATCTTTGATTAGTCAAGAAAAAAAAATCTAGAATGATATGGGATTCAAGTCCCATATGGATTATGTTTTTATAAACAAATAGAAAAAAATTATTGATTTTAATTAACCTTTTCTTATAAATATGATGTAATAATTCATAAATAATTAACTTGCCATTAATCAATAAGGCCTTTTTCTCACAGATATCAACTGGTTAATTATAAACTATCATATCCGCACCATTAATGGTGAACGTAAAACCTAAGAGAAATATTATTATATCTCATAGATAAGTTATAAAATGACAAAGAAGATAATGGCGAAAATTATCGAGGAGAAAGAGGAAAGAGCCAGCAGCTGGTCCTATCAATCAATGAATGCTTAATGTACAAACACACGTGTCCCTTAAAGAGAGCTCATGACTAACCAAAGTTGCAACCTTTGCCTTTGGGTCCCTAAACCCTCCTCTCTCTTAATCCCCTCAACACAATTGTTTGTGTTTTCACCCATAAAATATTCTTTTTCTTCTTTCTTTCTTCAATCAAATCAAACAGTAAATTCTTCCATTCGCCAGCTTGGACACAAGTATAAATTTTATGTTGATGTATTAATATTGCTACACCGTTACGGTGTAATCTGTACCATAATACCGTAAAAGGGCGATTAGAATGGTACCAGGTTTGAGTATTTCATATCAGAATTCAGGAAACTGAAAAAACGAAGACCAAGACGAGAGAATCAGGACAAAATAGCGAGAAAAAAAGGCTCTCCAAACAAGGACAAAAGTCGCACACACAAAACAAAAGTAAAATAATGCAATAAATGGAAACAACTACACGTTATTGGTTGCATAATTTATACTCTTAAACACAGCTCATTCTCATGCACACGACTCTCAACTCAAAACTTTCTCTTTATAACCCCAAACCCTTCAGCTTATCTCTTCCCTTTTAACCTTAAAAGTCTTATTAAAGTTTTCTCTCTCTCCATCTCATTTCATTACTGACCTTTTGTTTTTCTCTTTACGTATATCTTTAAGCAAAGTTTCATGGCCATTTTTGCAGGATTGTAACTAAACAAAGACATACAAAAACAAAGTAAAGTTGAGGGAGAGAGAAAGTGGGTTATCTTTTTTTTTTTTTTCCTTCTTTGGGAATAGCAAAACAATTTATTCTGTTTCCGACAGAAATTAGCATCAGGGGTATATAAAGATCACAGTTCTTTTTGCAGTAAATTTTCAGAGGTGTTTGTTAATGTTTGCAGTTCTATCATGTGGGTTGTTGTATGCGCATAATTATGATGAGTACATGAATTGATTCTTGTTCTCGTTAAGCAACAATTACAGAAATACTAACACAAAAGACGAGAAAACCCAGTTTTTATGCATTTGTTTTTACTTCAAACATGGAGGCTACAGAGATTTAGGACGCATTTCAGCTTCCCAAGAGTGTCTGCCGTCAGTTTTTTTTTTTTTAATTTCTTTTTTTCTGGGTTTGTGTGTAACATAGACTCCTATAGACGCGGTCACAGTAAAGCCTTTGTGAGATTTTGAGCCTCAAAAGTTTGATAATAACGGCGGTCTCTGCCTTATTTTAATCTCTTGATTCAGGTGAGTTGATGTAAAATTTGTTTACAACTGCATCAATTATTCTCTTTTCTTCGTTTCCAAAACTGAATTTAATTTACATCTATCTTTCTTTCTTTCTTGTCTGTGCGGAAAAATCTTAGTAATGTTGAGAAAGAGATCAAGAGCAGCGACCAGCAAGCAAAGTTTAATGGCGGATCATCACAGTTTTCAACCATCATCAAACTCCCAAAACAGCAAAAGACCGATCTCTTTCTTATTTTCTCCACGATTCCGAGCTTTTACAGCAAAGGGTCTCGCTGAAACTGAGGTTGTGATAAGTCCAACTTCAATCCTCGACACAAAACCATTCTCTCCTTTAGGAAATCTCTTCTCCGATGACATATTGAAGACCCCAAAACTTCTCGCTGATCAGAACAAATATTATTCCAGGGAAAGTTTAGACTCTAAACCCATTGGTTTAGGTCTTATTGACGTATTAACTGACAGTAAAACCATTGAAGAGAATCCTTCTTCCAAGCCAAATTACAAAAAAGTTTTCTTTGGAAACAAAATCAGAGTTCAAGTTCCTCCATTGCCTGTTTCTAATCTTTCTCCGTCTCCGTCTCCGTCTACGAAATCTCCAACCGAGTTTGGGATTAAGTCTCCAGCCAAGAATTCTACTGTCAAAACGAACGATATTTCTCCAGGAGTTGTCACAGGGTGTATTTCTGTGACAGAAATGGAGCTTTCTGAAGATTATACGTGCGTGATATCTCGTGGAGCAAATCCGAAAACCACTCACATATTTGACAACTGCATTATTGAGAGCTACTGTTCTTCATCGGAAAAACCCAACTTCCCACTGGAGAATAATAATAATATTAATATTAATAATAACTTCCTCAGCTTTTGCCATACTTGCAAGAAGAATCTTGAACAGAAAAACGACATATACATCTACAGGTTTGCAGGCTAAATTCATTTTTTTTTCTCTTATTCTTTTTTGAAAAGAAAAAGTAAATTATTATCTTCTTTAATCATCATTAATTGATAAGCTAATTGTACTGCAGGGGTGAGAAAGCTTTTTGCAGTCAAGAATGCCGCTACCAAGAAATACTGCTTGATGAATTGGAGAATTAACGAAAAAAATTTCCATGAATCTGATTGTAGAGGGACAACAAAATTAAATTTTTTTTTTTTTCTCAAAATAATAGAAGAGAGATAATGTAAACTTGATTGCTTCTTTCTAGGGTTTATTGATATCCAAAGCTTTCGTTTTTGGGTTGCAGTAGAAGATGAAGAAGATGATGTATGATTGAAAACTTTGCCTTATCTTTTATTATTTAATGATTATTGTTGATGGGACCAATTATTATTTGAGTCATGAAGATTCTTTTCTTCCTTTGATGAGTGTAGTTTCTTTATCTTATCTCTGGTGGCCATAAACATTTCTGAATTATGGTTCAGTGATGACTACAGTTTAGTATTAATTATTGGTTTATATATATTATGGGATAGATTGATCTGAAACTGACTTTTTTAAAGAGAGACAGATCCAAATTTCACGTCTTTTTCTTCACCAATTCAGTCAGCAGTAGGTTGGAAATTATATACTTGATCAAGAGATAAAGTTTAAACAGATTTCTATTCCCTTATATCTATATATTTTTTTTTTCTTCCTTTTCATGATAGATTGAGAGTTACTACTCACCAACCCCAAAAACAGGTGGACTTCTTTGAGACTTAAGGTTAATAACATAATTCTCCCAAGATTTAAGTAATACTATACTTACAACCCAATCTCACAACTCCGACATGACAGTTCTTAATTAGTCAATTTATAAATGGGTCTTGCTACCCGTTATGGGTCCTGTCTGCCGATTTACAAACTCACTAATTGTAAGTTATCATGTCGAATTGTAACATAAAAATTGTAAGATTAGTTGTGAGTCCATTTTTAAGGAAAAATTAGGTAAATGTTTATTAGTTTATAATAGTGTAAGTTGAAATGGCTAACTAATGTTTCATTATTGATAGGAGAATTTTGTTATTTTTAAGAAAAATTTTGCCAATTCAAATAATCCTCAGGGTGCCGAAAACCCCCAAAATGTTAGGCCATTAGGTATTTTGGTTTTAAGAAAATTTTGAAAATGAAAACAAAAAACTGGATTTTATGTTATTAAAATTTAAAAATGTTGTTCATTATTATGATTAAAGAGCAATAATATGTTTACAATAAGTTATACAAACAGACCCAAAAAAAAAAAAAAAAGATAAAGTAATTATTTTATATGAATTTTGTGCAATTTTTGTTTGTTTATATAACTCAGTTGTATGATTCTACTGTAAATAAAACATTATTGATGTTTAAAATAGTAGTTGCATATGAACTGTATTTATGATCATTTTCTTACAATAATAAAGTAAAGAATGAAAACAATTTTTTTTTTCTCGGATTTCAAATGTAAAAATAGTCCACGATAATATATTACAGATTTTCAAAGACGAAACAAAAAATAATAAATAAAACGAAAAATTAAAATACAGAAATCACATCCTAAAATGTTGTTAAATAATAAATCATTTAAAATAATTTTTATTTACAAACTGTTTAAAATTCAATTTAATCCATTACTTTTGAATTGGCAAATACCCAATAATAACAATTTATATGAAATAAATCAAGTTTGAAAATAAAGTATTCGTTAGCTTTGTCGGTTTTAATTTCAAATCTTCATGTAAAACGTTTTAGCATCATAAAAAATAAAACAAATCATGCCCTTCTTAATGGCTGAAACATCAATATAATCACAGAGGATCGTATTAATTGTTAATTAAGATGTGGCTGACACATGGATTTGGACCACTCTCAGTATTTTGAACTCATAATATCTTTGTATAATTAAAATAATGTCTAATGAAGATATGGATCTCAACCAAACTTATATAAACTGTAAACAAACAAGCTTTAGATACGATACCAATTCTTTTGTACTTGGTCACATGAAAAATAAATTTAAAAAAATGCTCCAGTTCAAAAAATACACTTAACATTTGAATCAGGGGCGGATCCAGCTATGACCCACCCTCAATTTTTTTTTTTTTAAATACTAGAATGTATAATTTCTAGATTTTGATCCATCCTAATAAAAATATTAATGTACAATTAGTTTTTATTTTGACTCATCCGAACAAAAATTATCATCACAAACTTCAATGGAACTAGTTGATAGAAAAGAAAAATGCTTCATTCTTTAGTTGTTCAATGTCTGCTCAACCCTATTTACCAAACCTTCATGGAAACTATATATATATACTTGATGGGATAACTGTCCATCTGTCGTGCAGTGTATGAGAATACATGTTTTGTATTGCTTTCGGGAGGGTAATAGAGTGGCTGACACCTCAACGAACATGGGACTGTATTTTTCAACTCTTTAATACTGTATATTTAAATTTAAAGAAGTTCATTTTGTCTCTTGTGTACAACATAAATCCAATCAATTAATACAATCTTTAAGTAAAGTTTTAAACCGATCATCCCCTCATTATGAAAAGAAAGAAAGGCCCTATAAGATGTGGATGATAATGATAAGAATAAATAAAGTTGTAACTTCAATTTTCTTGTTGATGATTCAGAGTAGGATTGAAAATAAAGAAAAGAGAGAGTGGAATTATTTCATGCTTCTTTTAATATAATTATGATAAATGTTTATATATCCTTTCTTTAGTAGTATTCAACAAAGCGAAAATATTAGACACTAATACTGTTTCCAATGTAAAAGAAAGAAACAGGCCTCTCCAATATTCATATTCATCATTTTGGCTATGGACACATATTACTTGATGAATTTTCACAGATTAAATCATAGTTCACATATGCATACTCTATTTAAAGGCGGCGAAAGAGTCATAATCTAATCTATGAACAACTTCCCAACGAAAGGAAGTGTTAAACCCCACCCAGGATCTTACAGCGATATTATATGTGCACAAGAATGTATAGCACCCAGAACGAGAGAGCTTTTACTTTCAAACTGAATATGGTAATAGAGACGACAAAAGAAGATTGAAATTTATGGATCGGATATCAACGTGGAAAATGAATCAAGTAAAATGTTAAAACAAAATGAAGACACCCCACTTGAAATATCAAAATTCACACACACCTAGACCTAGTCATGAGTGATCAAGATTCTACATCTCACAAACTCACAACAATCATGAAACTAGAGGATCAATCTGGGAAACTCAAAACTACTGAAAGAAAAGAGCTAAAAAGCATCAATCTGAACAAATGGACAGAAGGATACAGGTCCAGTACAACATACAACAAAGCAGCAAAATCCTAGTTAACCCAAAAATCAAATGAAAGAGAAAGGAGCCTTGGCCCATCATGTAAGATTGCCCCATTTGCAGATAGCTGGACAGAGAAAGAAGCTAAGAGTAGAACACAGCAGCACAGTTTAAGGTTTCCAGTAAAACAGTATTCAAGCTTTATCCTTGTTTAAAGATCCAAAGACAACATCATTCTGAATAATTGATTTCATTTCGTAAAACAGAGTCAACAATAATAAGATACTCTTACAACACTATCACAAGCATTGAACACAGCATCAAACTTCCATTTAAATCCAACTATAAAGCAGCGACATTGCTATCAGAACATAACATGTAATTGCGAAGAGTGAACATCTTAGTCTGACACTACATATTGACTCAATAAGAAGAGTGAACATCTTAGTCTGACACTACATATAGACTCCTCTGCTTCAAGAGACTCCTGGTACAATAACCGCAAGACAAAGATAACATGCAGTATTAAGACGCAGGTGAAAAGAAAAAGAGATTGCATATATCGGAAACAGCATACATTGATTACACGAAATCACGGGAACTGCATACAGTTCTTTACAAGAAAGACACAGACATTGCATATAGTTCCATACAAGACTTAACGGTCAAGACCATAACTATCACGAACATGTTCTAGTCCTGAGAAAGCCTTCCAAACACTTCTCGCAATGGTACCCTGGAACACAAGCGAATTGATTTAACGTCAATAAAACATATAATTACTTCAACATGATAGTAAATCTACAAAAGGATTGAAAGTTAAAGACATGGATAATTATTACCTTGTAAATGGCTTGGCAACAGTCAACGAATCTCCAAGGAAAATAAGCTTTTCGAAGACCAGGAGACAACTGGTGTTTAAACTCAGAAGAACAAGAAACTAATAGTACTTAGAACAGGACAGGGCAACACGGATTGAGCTTAACTTAAAGGAGCAGAAGTGGCAAATAACTACTTTCACTTCCCCCTCCCACTTTTCCCTCTCAAAAAACACGAAAAGGTGGTGAAGGGGAATAAACACATGTATACAAAGGATTAAGATTCTAAGTAAACGAGATATAGTAAGAAATTGTGACTACAAAGAAGAGATGCTTGATTGCTGAGCATCTAATTGAGGGAAGGTTGAACCAAGAAGAAGAGTTACAAGATAAGGATCATATAAGTTCCAATTGAGACAGTTAACTAAGAAACAAAGAGCCTAATCGATGTAAGATTATCAGATAGAAAAAGAAAGGGTTTTGAAATCGAAATCAAGGAGATAGAGATGAATAACAAGAATAAACAGAGATCTAAAGAACTTGTGAATGGTCTAATCAAGGTATCTACTATATATACACGGTATCTAACACTAGAGGCCTAAGAACTTGTGCTTAAGTCCATGACTGTGAGAATCAACAGTTTTACCCTGAGAGATTAGATTATACTGACAAGTTATCATCATAGATTCCAAATCTAACAAAGACGTAATTTTTCTTCCAGCCCAGTAGCTTAGATAGTAGTTAATTGCTCCATCCCACGCCAAATAAGATTGCAGGCATGCATTCATCACCACGACTCCCATATTCCTTCTGCTTCCCATTCAAGTCAACTTCCCTCCGTTTAGCCACACCATGTTACACTAACCTTGCCCAACTCCACATCAATCTCAAATGAAAAATCTGGAGATTGTTGACCCACCAGAGCCATCCACTACACCAACACAAACAAAACACAACCCCGTACGACGCAAACTACCAACCCAACTCAAAAGCTAAAGAAACGACCGCATACCAACTTGCACTACCAACCCAACTCTTTATTTTCTTCAACTGTATATACAATCTAACACTAACCCACTTCAGAAGCTAAAGTTATTTACAGGAGCGCATAAAGCTCCTTCTACTTCACTCATCGACATTGTCAAGATTGAGAATGCGACGCAGAGTCTTTGTCGCTGAGTCAGCACTAAGAAATATATCCCTAGTACGACCAATAAGGTCCCTGGTTGGTGACGAGGGTGCAGATTTAGCCATTGGACGATCCATTTCAACAGCAGCCTCATCAGCCATTACTGGCAAATCAAGTGAAACGGTGCGTTTCGGCTGCATAGAAAACTTGGGAATCGGCAAAGAGCTCGGCGGCGGCGAGTTAGAGTAAGCCGGTCCGGCCCACAGCTCAGACAATGAGAGGGTTTCAAACTCACCAAGGAGTTTCCCAGTGAAAGGTCTCTCATTTCTTGGGGTTTTCATGTTGATAGCTATAGGGTTGCTTCTAGCACTGGTTTTCGACTTCGTTGGGATGTTGTCCACAGAGTTCACGTTTCCATTAACACTTGATGATGGTGTTTTTGACGACGATGAAGAATTAAACGAAACAAAAGAAGATGATCTTTTGGTCACAGAAGCAGAAGAAGTCCTGATCGGGGTTGGGAGTATACCTGCTCCGGATTCGAAAGCCCTACAGTTAACATCTCTGAAGTTTCTAGACCGACCCGACCCGTTTGGCTTGACTCTGCCGTAATATTGATTCTTGTGTTGAGCCACAACAACGAGAGTCTCCATCACTGAGTTAAACAACTACTACTCTTTACGAGTTATGCCGATTGCAGCAGATCCACCGTCAAAGATCACAACTTTAAGCCCCGAACTGCACGAAAAGCACTATAACGACTGGACGATCTTCTCCAAGATAGATCCAATTTGAACATCGATTTATTTCCAGATCTTCCTCAACAAACACAATAAAATTTATAAAAAATCGAGAAAGGAAAAACTAAAATGCTAAAAGCCAAAACCAGATAACAAAAGAGTTTGACAGTGATTTCTAGAGAAAGCGAGAAAGGAAAATACCCGAAACTGAAAGAGAAAGTTGACTGTGAAGTAGTGGAGAAGAGATTGTCAGATCTGAGAGGGCGAGGGGAGGGCTTTGTAATGGTTGTTTGAGGTTCTGATTTTTGTGTAACTTGGAATTTTTGGGGTTTAATTTGCCATTGAAATGGAGAAGAGGAATCCACGGATCTGAAATGACTATCACAACTCACAGTCATGTTTAAATATCACAGCCTTCGACTGGTCACTGTGGATAAGGAAATGCCCCTGGTTTTGAAATTATTTACGAGAATGTCATCCTTGAGTTGAATGTAATTAGAGACTATTGACTCTGGTCCGTTCTCAACTTCTCCTCCGTATCTGTTTTTTGTCTTGGTTATATTTTTTCGTTCATTGTTTGACTGTAGAAACTCCTAATTTTGTTGCGTAAATTAAAATTATGATATTAATTATTTTAAAATACATTAAAAAGTTTGAAAAGTAAAATAAAATTTATCTTATTTAAAAATACTTTTTATTAAAAAAATAAACTATTTTTATTTCATTTATTCGCATTAATGGTTTTTGGAAAATATTATCCTTACTTTAATTATATAAGGATTTTCTTTTATATATGTTTATAGAGTGGTATTTATTTATTTTAATTTTTGTGGTATTTATTTATTTTAATTTTAAGTGATATATATCTTTTAATAATAATAATAATTTAGTGGAAAAATTGTGAAAAATAATTAAGAACTGATCTAAAGTGCTTATAGTAATGTGATAACCATACCAATTAATTAATTATAATATGGATTTTTTTTTCTACTTAAAATGATATTATTCTTATAAATAGGAATTTGAAAGTGACAATATGGATGGGGGTAGTTTAGTAAAAGAGAAAAAGGAGAGATTTGGGCCTGGGGGCCACAAAAGTCATGGAACAACTTGGGGTCCTACACATCCGGACAAAAGATAGAGATAAAAAGCTTGGTTGGAGCGTAGTGGGTAAGGTGAGGGCTATGGCTCTATTCATGCACTGACACTTGTCAGTTTTCATTATTTGATTGAAATTAAATGTATCTTTTAAAAATTAATATTATAACATGTCATGACATTTTTATGCCGTGCAAAAATTACATGTCGAATCTTCCGAATAAAGCCGCAGGCCTAACGAGAGTTACGCATATCCATGATTTATCGAAACAACAAGTTAATATCTAAAAAGTTTTGAAATAATAAATAGGTATCTTTCATCATGTGTTATTAGTAATTTCTATTTGTTTTAGTGAAAAGACTAAAATATCCTTAAAAGTTTGATATTTTAGATTTTTATAAATTTAAAAATTTTTAAAAAACCCCTTGGGTTTACTAATTTAACTAAACACCCCTATATATAAAAAGTTTATTAAATGACAAAAACACCCCATCACCCGCAGTGCCAGATTTCGGCCACCACACCAGAAACTGGTCGAAAAATTACGTTATGACACAGATCCGCGGATCATCGCTCATATCCGGCCGCCGCGGTAGATGGAGTTTTGCGGCCGATGCACTGCAGTTCGTCCGATCTCGGTAGGAAAATGCCGATCTATGGCCGATCGCTATCGTAACGTCCGTAAAACTCCATCTCGTCGCGGCGACGCCGATCGTCGTAGATCTAGCATTTTCCACCGATCGATACGATCTCCGTCGAAAAAGGCCACATTGACGTGTTACGACATAGATCCGATGGGGTCAATGTCGTAACGCAATTTTTGGCCAGATTCCAGCGGTGGTGGCTCGAATCTAGCACTGCAGTTGTGGGGGTGTTTTTATCATTTAACAAACTTTTTATATATGAGAGTGTTTAGTTAAATTAGCAAAACTATGGGGTTTTTTAGAAATTTATAAAAAAACTAAAATATCAAACTTTCAAGGGCATTTTAGTCTTTTCATTGTTAACAAACAGAAATCACTAACAGCACATAACGGAAGGTACCTGTTTGTCGTTTCAAAACCTTTTGGATACCAACTTGTCGTTACGGCAAACCTTGGGTATGCGCAAGTCGTTTGGTCGGTAAGTAAATTTAGTATATAAATATATGGCCGAACGACTTGCGCATACCCAAGGTTTTCTGTAACGACAAATTGGTACCTAAAAAGTTTATAAACGACAAACAGGTATCTTCTGTCATGTGCTGTTAGTGATTTATGTTTGTTACTAGTGAAAAGACTAAAATGCCCTTAAAAGTTTGATATTTTAGTTTTTTATAAATTTATAAACTTCTAAAAAACCCCATAGGTTTGCTAATTTAACTAAACACCCCCATATAAAAAAAGTTTGTTAAATGACAAAAACACCCCCACCACCCACAGTGTCAGATTCCGGTCACCACCGTCTGAAACTAGCCAGAAAATTGTGTTACAACATAGACCCATTGGATCTAGCCAGAAAAGGCCAAATCTGGGCGTAGAGGCGGCAGATGGAGTTTTGCGGCCTCGACAGCCAGATCTGGCCTTTTCCGGTCAGATTCGTGGTTGATCTGGCTGGAAAATGCTGATCTATGGCTAGATCTGGCCGTCGTAGTTGCAAAACTCCGCCCGCGGCATCGGACAACGGTCGACGTCGAGATCCGGCATTTTCTACGTGATCACACATCTAGTCTAAAAGGCCAAATGAAGGCTACGGCTACTGCATCCAACGTCCATCGTCGTAACGCACTCAGCTGGCAATTCCAGCAGTGGTGACCGGAATCTGGCACTGCAGGTGGTGGGAGTGTTTTTGTCATTTAACAAACTTTTTATATATGAGGGTATTTAGTTAAACTAGCAAACCTATGGGGTTTTTTAGAAATTTTTAAATTTATAAAAAACTAAAATATCAAACTTTCAAGGGCATTTTACTATTGTCACTGTTAACAAACAGAAATCACTAAGAACACATGACGGAAGATATATGTTTGTCGTTTTCAAATCTTTTAGGTATCACTTTGTCGTTATGACAAATTTTAGGTATGTACAAGTCGTTTGACCATAATATATTTATAATAGAAATTAAAATCAGAAAAAGTTAGGGAAAATGAAAAGTTAGGGTATTCGTGAGCAACGGGAAAATGAAAAGTTAGGGAAGGTTAAAGAGAGAGAGAGAGAGAGAGAGAGAGAGAGAGGAATCAAATTGTCTTTTCCTTTACACGTTCTTTGGGAAACCAAAATAAAGTAGGTGGGGGGTTCTTTGCTTGGTAGGCTTAAAAAGTGAATAAATAAATAAATAAAAAGGCTGTCAAAAAAATTGTTCTTATTCACCTTTTATTTGCACGCCGAAGGCTAGTAACTCCAGGTTCAAGCCAAACATTTACTTCACTTACAAATGTCAAATGTACCCCCCACATAACCCTTAGGAATTGGAGTAAAAATGCCTCTCTTTGCGAGGATAATTGTCTAAGATCCACCAAACAACAAGCTTTCCTAAAGTGATGGCAAGTTGTTCAAACAAAACCAAAGGTAGGAGTAAAGACCAAAAACGCACTCATTTTGATATTTTATTAAATTACATTATCATCCTTCGTCCGCCCAATATTATAAACGATTCATGCGAAATATTTTTTTTACCCCTTAAACCGTTATATTTAATTGTAAGATAAACCATTATGGGTTGGTAGTGTTAGTTTTCCCAAAATTAAAGGGTGAAAGGATTCATGTCAAACCTCAAGGGTAATACATAATAAATCCTCAGACTCGCACATCATCCAGTTAAGTCTTAACTCAAGTTTGAATCGGTTTATAAGTGTTAAGAGATTATGAGTGAATATTTAAGTATTTTGTTAGTCCCTTTACGTATATTATGGGGGGAGGACAATTTCACAAATGTGTTGGACTTTGTGAGCTCCCTCAAATAAATATTTTGTTATTCCCATTACGTGTATTATGGGGGGGGAGGGCACTTGCGCAAATGTGTTGGACTTTGACTATTATATATAAGGGGAACGACTTACACAGCCGCAAAGGTCCATCTTTGGTCAAAGGTGTAGTCGTCGTTGTCTGTCAGAGATGGCCAAGATTTGGCCGTTGTTGACCGTTAACGACGACCATTTCTTTGGCCGTTAGATCTGGTCTTTTTCGGCCAGATCCACAATTAACGGCAATTTCCGGTAGTGATGTAGACCGTTGTGACAGATTTCGGCTATCACCGGCGATGGTTGCCGGAATCTGACAAGTATGGATGGGTGAGTGTGTTTTTGTTATTTTAAAACTTTTTATGGGGGTATTTGATTAAATAAATAAACTTAAAGAGTCTAAAAGTAATTAAAAAATAGACTAATATTTCTCAAATAAAGTTTTGTGATTGTATATGAAATTACTGTATTATCCTTTTGCAAACGAAAATCAGTAACAACAGATGACGAAAAGTACCAGTTTGTCGTTTCCAAACATTTTAGGTACCAATTTGTCATTACGGCAAACCTTGGGTAGGTGTAAGTCGTTCGGCCTTATATACATCACTAGACTTTCCAGTTAGGCATGGCAATGTTCCTTGTAATTCTGGTGACTCATCCCACCCTGCCCTATATGGGGCGGGGAAGCCCCAGTTTTTTCGGGGATAGGTGCGGGGGTGGGAGGCGTTTTAATCCCTGTCCTCGGGGATGGGGATGGGGATGGGACGGGGGTAAGTGATGCCCATATTTCCCTCACCCTAAACAATTGAACAAGAACAAACTCTAACCCATATTTATGTAAAATTCCATATGTGTAAATGATTAATTTAAGTGTTTGTCATGTAAACAAGAATTAGTTATTGTGTTTGGTAATGCTCAAATTAATTTATATTTATGTAAAATTAACAGGGCAGGAACATGCCTCTAACATTAGCCTTTGGGGCGGGAAAGTAAGTCCTCAATTTATTTATTTATAGTGTTATTAGGAAAGGGCATTGTTTTAAAGCAAATCTTTGGCATTAAAGAAATACATTGGAAAAAGAAAGATGATTAATTTGTGAACATATTCGTCCAACAAAGTTTACATTTGTTTATTTTTAAATGCAAAAGGTGAGACAGAGTTGTTTCTTTTATATAATCGATGTTGGTTGTAAAGATAACATGTATAAAAAAAAATATATAATGCATAGGATCCTTAGGTAACATTCAAAATAAAAAAACTAGATATGCAGTTTTGAGTACCTTAGTGTTTTAAATGATTAATTTTAGAGTTAATCCTTTTAAGATTTAAAAGATGGCAAAAATTCTTCTATTGTTAAATTTTAGGTGTCAAAAATAAATATGGCGTGTCAAAAATAACGGAAGGTAATTTGATAATATTTGTTAACTCACAAGAATGGAAAGTTTAACGATTCAATAACAATTAGAAAAATAATAGAGACATCGGAAGTAGTGTATCAATCGTGACAATGACGGCAGATATACTTTTGACCGTCGATTAATTATAACTTAATATTAATCAACGGTCAGGATTATGTCACGTTATTCAAGATACATATTCAGTACTATTCGTGATCAGAGTAGTCATTCAAGAACAATTAATCAACGCAAGGAGATTTTTGTTATTATATTATAATTTGGGGTTTGTCTTTATTTTAATATAAAGAGAATGTTAAATTTAACAATAATACTATATTTACAAAAAAAATCTTACAAAGATTTTCATATAAAGTAATGTGGCAAAAAATGAATGGAAGAGTGAAACAAAAAATCAAATTCATTATAATCACTTTTCCATTCATTTTTTGTCACATCACTTTATATGAGAATATTTATAAGATTTCTTTGTAAGTGTATCATTACTCATTTAATAATAATACTATATTTATAAAAAAAAATTATAAAAATTTCCATACAAAGTGAGGTGAGATTTTTTATTCATTTTTTGACACCTCACTTTGTGTGAGAATCTTTATAAGATGTATCCGTAAAACATATCATTACTCTAAATTTAAAGTATTTTTGAAAACTGTGAAACACCTTTCTTAAGTGAATTTTTTTATATTTTTGCAAAAGGTTTTATGATAATTTAAATAGTTTTTTTTAATTTCAGGAAAAATTAGCCGTTTAAGGTTGATTTTTTTTATGGACTTAAAATAATTAATTATTTCATATTATTTTGTTCTGTTTTGTCAGCCTTGTTCCGCTCACTGAGTTTAACCAGTTTGATTACTTGGCTCTGTCTAACAATAAAATGTTCAAACACAATTACCTTTCCAAAATAAATAAATAAATAAATAATGACCGTACAAAGTTTAAATATTGGCCTTTTAATTAAATTATAGAACAAATTTGATTGGCCGGATGTTAACTTTATTTTTTTAAAACAATAAAGTAAAGAAATTAGTGGTACTATTCGACATTGAAAAACTCGCCCATTCAAGATTTTAAAATCATCTTTCTTCTTGTAACATATTGCAAATTTCATTAATGCCCTTATTTCAATTTTTATAATTTAAGAATATATCCACTTTCTAACTATTATTCATGATGTTTGTAATGTCTAATATTGTCATTACCTTAATTTCCTAGAATTTCACATATTCAAATTGAGAAATAAATACATAAGTCTAAGCCTTCTTGCATCAGTTGTAGCGTAATAAAGGCATGGAATTTATCACACAATTAATAGTGTCTGCCGATAAAAAAACATCCATTAATGTCTCAACTACCGAGCACCAAGCAAGGAATAGCCATGTTCATCTTCTTAATTAGCTTATAAATCAATAAAGGATTCCATATTCTTTGACAGAAGCTGTTGGTGCAAGCTGCTTAATTTAATAGAGTGGTGGTATATCAACTATGGATGAAGGATATATTATAAGGGTGAGTCCCTCAAGCGAGCCCGGCTCCGGCATATGTACTTGACTCTACCAATAGTTGTACTAGGACGAGGGAAGGATATAAGCAAAATGTATATGCATGGCATGATTAATTATGTATTAAATGAGAGTAGTTAGTCGAGTTAATCCCACGGGACCTTAGAACCACCGGTTGGATAACAGTTTCTGTGGCTATACTTGAAGAGGGATTCGAAATCAGGATCTATTGAGTATTATGCTTGAAAGTATTG
Organism: Pistacia atlantica; assembly: GCA_026229545.1. Taxonomy (NCBI): domain Eukaryota; kingdom Viridiplantae; phylum Streptophyta; class Magnoliopsida; order Sapindales; family Anacardiaceae; genus Pistacia; species Pistacia atlantica. Next base: position 26,844,437 of record CM047897.1, read on the forward strand.
TGAAGCCAAAAACGGAGCCGTTTCACTTAAGTATATTCAAGTCAAAACGGGGTCGTTTTCTTTAAGACCATTACCAAGTTTCAGCCATCAGATCAAGACAGATCCAAGGGCTGAGAATTGCTGATACAGCCGTATATAAAGAAGAGCAATAGTGATACAATTTAGAAGAACGCGTGTTTTTGTTAATCTGTGTATTAGGGTTTGCAAAAGAGGGAAAAACACTCGGGCTGGGTTTGTTGTTGAATCTTTCTGGGTTAATCTGGGTTGAGTGAGAGAGGGTTGCGTTTCCTTCTAGAGGCTGGTATTTGTCCTCTGTTTCTTGCAGATTATTGAGAGGTTCTTGAGTGATTAGGCCATGGTGGGTGTTAGTCCGTTTAAGCATTTGTAGTCTTGTTCTTCTTGTAATTGTTGAATATCTTCTTAGTGCTGTGGGCTTCCATATTTCGGAGCTCAACGTGGATGTAGTCTATCCAAGATTGGATAGACGAACCACGGTAAAATTGTGCCTTGTGTTGTGTGTGTGTGTGATTCTCTTGATCTTTAACCTTGTGTGTGTTGTTTGTGTTGCGAATTTGCTTATTAGGCTTAGGTTATAACAGTGGTATCAGAGCTGAAAAGTTCTAAGGGATTTAGGGTTAGAAATCGTTTGGTCTTCATACAAATTCTAAAATTAGGGTTTGTCAGATTTGGGGGTTTTTCGATTTCAAGATTCTAGACCGTTAGGACTTCAGATCTTGCTAAGTCTTGGGGCTAATTCGTGGGATTAAGTTACAAACACAAGGGATTGACGAAATTCGTACAAATTCAAAAATTAGGGTTTGTCAGATTTGGGGGTTTTCGGATTAAAGGCTCATAGGGCTTTAGGGTTGTCGAATAGTCCTTGAATCAGGTCGAATTGGTTAGTCTGAGTCACAAACACAAGTTAGAGGAGAAATCTAGGTATTGTCTAAGGGGCTGTAGTAGTCTTGTCACTTCAGTCTTGTTTGTGTCTTGCCTTGTGTGATACAGTTTAAGGGTATTTAGGCTGGAAAACCAAGAATCGCCTTAAAAACCTGCGCGTGAATTGGCGAATCTGTATAACAACGCCACGCACCCTTTGACTGCTCATCCCCGGTACTAAAATACAATGAGCACTACTCGTATGGAGATCACCCAATATGATGGGAAGATCGATTTTAATACATGGAAAAAGAAGATGAAAGCCCTTCTTTCGCATAATAAAGTCGGGCTTGCCCTAGAAAAGGATGCCACCAAGTGGTCGAAGAGCGAAAAAGAAGGCTGAAGTGGATGAGGAGGCCTACAATCTTATCATAATAAATCTGTCCGATGCAGTCCTGCGAAAGGTTGATGCCATGGAAACACCACTCACACTCTGGGGTAAACTCGAATCCCTTTATTCCTTACAGTCTGCACCAAACTTAGCATTTCTTAAAGGAGCCTTATTTTCTTATAAGATGGATGTTACTAAGTCGTAGAAGAAAACCTTGATGAGTTTCTTAAGATGACATTAGTATTGAAAGGTACAGATCAGGAGTTGGGTGACTCCAGTTTGGCAATGATATTGTTAAATTCATTGCCTGATGAGTACTTAGTGAAGAAGAATGCTTTACAATACAGGGGCAGACAGCTTCTGTTGACTGATTATAAGCAGGTCTTAAATCTAGGGAATTGGAGTTGAAAATACAGAAAATGAATGGCAATAACCTGTTTGTCAAAGGTAGATCAGATCCAGGTCAATCAGGAAGGGATAGCAATAAGAATTTTCAACAACACATAAACCCTAGGGCTAAGAAAAAAGGGAAGAATAACAAGTCTAAGGGAGAAACTAGGAAGTGTTTCCACTGTAATAAACCTGGCCACCTTAAGAAGAAGCTGCTATGATTGGATAAAGAAACAAAAACAAAGAAAATACAGAGTAACTTAGCTAGCACTAGCACTGGCATTGAAGTTTCAGAAGCCCTCACTATCTCAAACCATGCTAGCAGTAAGGAATGGGTCCTAGATTCAGGGTGCACTTTTCATATGAGTCCCAACATCCAATGGTTCCAGAACTTTAGGAAGGGAGAGTTAGAAACTGTCTTCATGGGCAATAATCACTCGTGTAAGGTTCAAGGCATAGGAAACATAACCATTAGGTTGAATAATGGCAAAATCATAATGTTAACCAGAGTGAGGTATATACCTGACCTCAAAAGAAACTTGGTCTCCTTGGGAACTTTGGATGAAGCTGGATGTAGTTATAAGGCAGAAAAGGGATCCATAGTGGTGTACAAGAATAATGAAATACTACTTTAAGGGGTCAAACAAAATGGGTCGTACATTCATGGTGGTCAACATTATGCACTCAGTAAAGTCTCGCTTTATCATCTACAAATGATCAGCAGAAATGGCATTTGAGACTTGGCCACATAGGCCAAAAAAGGTATGACAGTGTTAAGCCAACATGGGTACTTTGGTAAGGAATCAATATCTCGATTTAACTTTCTCTAGAAGTTTGTGTGAAATTGGGAAAACAAAGACAGCAATGAGTTTCCAAAGGGGACTCATCCGGGGTGAAAAAGGGTTAGACTATGTTCATGCGATCTGGGGTCCCTGAAGGGGTTAGAACACATGGAGGGAATTGTTATTTCCTCTCCATTGTGGATGACTATAGCAGAAAGGTATGGATGTACCTACTTAGGTCTAAAGATGAAGCCTTAACCAAGTTTAAAGGCTGGAAAAACTTGGTTGAACACCAAGTTAACAGGAAGGTAAAAACCTTTAGGACTGATAATGGCCTGGAATTCTGTAATTAGGAGTTTGACTCTTATTGTGTAGAAGAGGGAATCTTGAGGCATAAGATCATAGAAAGGAAACCCTCAAGAAAATAGAGTTGCTGAGAGAATGAACAGAACCCTTCTTGAAAGGGTTAGATGTCTCTTATTCACAACTGGTCTACCAAAAACTTTTTGGGGGGAAGCCTTAGGCACAGTAGCTTATCTTATAAATAGGAGCCCTTCTAGCTCAATAGACTTCAAGTGCCCCAGAAGAAGAAGGTGGTGAAAGGAGACCATCTCTTGAACACTTAAGAGTCTTTGGATGTGCGGCATATGCACATACGAGAGATGGAAAGTTAGAACCAAGATCCCCTCAAGTGTCTTCTTAGGATACCAAGAGGGAACAAAGGGCTATAGGCTGTGGGAAAGGGATGCCCCAGGGGTGGGCGTGGGTAATTGTTAGTAGGGATGTGATTTTCAATGAAACAGTTTTTCGTTGCAAATGTACTAACAAAGCGGGTAGCTCACAAGAAGAGTCTGAAAGCTTAGGACAACGGGACAACTCGGTTTGAGGTGGGCAAGCTAACCCCCGATCAATACACCCAAACAAATGATCCTGACCCTGTTGAAGATCAACCCCAACATAATCAAGAGCAGGAGGATGCAGATTACCCTACTGACTATGCTGAAGAGGATCAGCAGGATAACCTGGCCCAATACCAGTTAGCTAGGGATAGAGTCAGAAGGAAATCGACCCCACCCCCGCAAGGTACGCAGTATGCTGACTGATTTATACAAAGACTCCTAGTCAGGGCGAAACACATCGATCAGAACCAAATACCTATGATGAAGCACTGAGTTCAAGGGATAGAAAAGAATGGTTGGGTCTTGCATGGAGGAAGAGATGGAGTCATTGCACTCAAACAAAACCTGGACACTAGTTCCAAAGCCAAAGAATCAGAAATTGGTGGAATGCAGATGGTTGTACAAACTGAAAGAAGGGATAAATGAGTCTGACCCACCAAGATTCAAAGCAAGGTTAGTGGCTAAGGGCTACACTCAAAGAGCAGGTATTGATTTCACTGAGATATTCTCTCCAGTAGTTAAATTTAAAACAATTAGACTCATTCTTGCATGGTGAGTTGGATGAGAAAATATTCATGAGTCAACCTGTAGGTTTTGAAAGATAAAAAACTGCCTGATTATGTATGCTTACTGAATAAATCTTTGTATGGACTTAAACAGTCCCCTAGACAGTGGTACAAGAGATTTGATGCATTCATAATAGGAAATGGATTCACTAGAAGCATTATAACTGTTTTTATTTTGCCTGTATGAATAACATGCCAATCTACCTTTTACTATATGTAGATGACATGTTAATAATTAGCAAGTCCATGCCTCAAATTAATGCATTAAAGGCCAAATTGAATACTGAATTTGATATGAAGGACTTAGGGAAGGCAAAGAAAATACTAGGAATGATGATTGATAGAAATAGAAGTACACATACTCTTAAACTGTATCAGTCCTCATACTTACAAAAACTAGTGTTAAAATTTGGAGTGAATGAATCCAAGGCAGTGACAATGCCCTTAGCAAACCATTTCATACTTAGTAAGTCACAGTCCCCAAAAACAGAGTCAGAAAGATTGAAAATGGAGAATGTCCCTTATTCTAATGCCATAGGTTCTGTAATGTATTCCATGATATCCACCAGACCTGATTTAGCATATGCAATATCACTAATAAATAGATTCATGTCAAACCCTGGAAATGAACACTGGAATGCATTAAAATGGTTGATGAGATATATTAATGGTACTGTTCAAATTGGTTTAATGTTCTGTAATAGATATGCATCACTTGATCTGGTGGGGTATGTAGATGTAGACTTTGCAGGTGATAGAGACTCTAGGAAGTCCACAACTACCTATTACTTCACACTGGGAGGCAACTGTGTTAGTTGGAAAGCTCAGTTGCAACCTCTGGTTGCATTATCCACTACTGAAGTTGAGTATGTAGCAGTTTCAGATGCATTCAAGGAAGCAACATGGTTGCAAGGGATCCTTAAAGAAGCTGATCTGTTGAATGGCACAGTAACAGTCTACTCTGATAGTCAAAGTGCCATGCACTTGAGCAAGAACCCAGTGTATCACGAACGAACTAAACATGTGGATGTAAGGCATCACTATGTCAGAGACCTGATTGCAAAGGGAGAGATAAATCTGTTGAAGGTACCCACTGAAGACAATCCAGCGGACATGGGAACAAAAGTGGTGACCACAGCCAAGTTCAAGCATTGCTTGAACCTGCTTCATATTAAGTAAATACTGCCCTTCAAGAGCTGAGAAGAAATACAGGATAGCTCACTGCACTAAAAGGAATGAAGTTGGCTTCAAGGTGGAGACTGAAAGTATTGTGAAGCCAAAAACGGAGCCGTTTCACTTAAGTATATTCAAGTCAAAACGGGGTTGTTTTGTTTAAGACCATTACCAAGTTTCAGCCATCAGATCAAGACAGATCCAAGGGCTGAGAATTGCTGATGCAGCCGTATATAAAGAAGAGCAACTGTGATACAATTTAGAAGAACGCATGTTTTTGTTAATCTATGTATTAGGGTTTGCAAAAGAGGGAAAAACACTCGGGCTGGGTTTGTTGCTGAATCTTTCTGGGTTAATATGGGTTGAGTGAGAAAGGGTTGCGTTTCCTTCTAGAGGCTGGTATTTGTCCTCTGTTTCTTGCAGATTATTGAGAGGTTCTTGAGTGATTAGGCCGTGGTGGGTGTTAGTCTGTTTAAGGCAGATTTGTAGTCTTGTTCTTCTTGTAATTGTTGAATATCTTCTTAGTCTGTGGGCTTCCATATTTCGGAGCTCAACGTGGATGTAGTCTATCCAAGATTGGATAGACGAACCACGGTAAAATTGTGCCTTGTGTTGTGTGTGTGTGATTCTCTTGATCTTTAACCTTGTGTGTGTTGTTTGTGTTGCGAATTTGCTTATTAGGCTTAGGTTATAACAATGCTCAATAGTCTCTATCGAACTTATTATTTCTAATTTAAAAATCATAAGTTTTGAATTTTGATAGGATTCTAGTTTTAAACTTGTATTCATAAAAAGATTTCTAAATTATAAGAAAAATAAAAAATAAAAAGATCGAAAGAAATAAAACTTATGTGGCAAATTGAGCATGGACGGTGGAGTGCCATCACGGAATCCACTGTACGAGTGGAACAGTGATAAGCACAGCAGGCAGCTTCATATGGTGCGATAATAAAGTATTGCCTTGCCCTCCATTATTCTTCAAGTTTAAAGGTTCCTTATTTGTACCAAAATTCTGAGATTTCTCTTCTATATAACCTCTTGACTTCACCGAGACTCTCCTTCTCCTCACTTTCTAATCCAAGCTAAGAATCTCACTCCCTCTTTTTATGTATATGAATTAATTACACCATCAGCAACTTCGTTCAAGAAAGTTCTCCTTTCTTATTGAATCTTTCTGAGTTTTGATCATGAAGGTCCACCCTGCACCATCAAAGCTCCAGAAACTCCCTCACGTATTTGGCAAAGTCCTTCAACTCCCTTTTCACTCCGACACCGACGTTTCTGTTCAAGAAACCTCAGAGTCTTTTCTCTTCACGGCTACCACCGATGATATGAGCCTGCAGAATGTTCGGGCTCATACGATTGAGATATACCCTGGGGTGATGAAGGTGGTGATAACAGAAATGGAAAGAGGTGGTGATGATTTTTTGTTAGACAAATACGAGCTTGATTTGTGGCGGTTTCGGCTTCCAGCTTGCACCCAGCCAGAGATGGCAA
>CM047897.1:26851113-26876368 GCA_026229545.1 Pistacia atlantica
AGGCCCATTGAGCATAACATTGATTTTCTTTTTTAGGCGAACGACTTGTGCATACCCAAGGTTTCTTTATGTGACAGTTGATATCAAAAGGTTTTGAAGCGACAAATAAGTCTGCCTTCCAGTGCATGTTACATTGCGATTTTTGTTTATTAATAGTGAAGAGACTAAAATGCCCTTCAAAGTTTCAATTTTAGTTTTTTATAAATTTAAAAATTTCTAAAAAAACCCCCTAGGTTTGCTAATTTAATTAAACACCCCCATATATAAAAAGTTTGTTAAATAACAAAAACACCCCTACCACCCCAGTGCTAGATTCGTGACCTTCGTAGAATCATGCCGAAAAAGCATATTACGCACAGATTATCGGATGCGTACCGTAGCATGCGATCTTGCCTTTTCCGGTCGGATCCATGGTGATTTGGCGGAGGAAAAGGTCGGATCTCTGCCAGTCTAGCCTTCGGACGCCGAGATGGAGTTTTGCGGCGTCGGCGGCCGATCTGGCCGTAGATCGGCCTTTTCCAACCGGATCGACCACGGATCTGGCCGAAAAAAACCGGATCAGCAGCACTGGTCAGCAGTGCGTATGTAACGCAACTTTGGCTTGAGATCCGGTCGGTGGTGGTGGCGGAATGCGGCTGCGGGTGGCGGGGTGGGGTGTTTTTGTTATTTTATAAATTTTTTATATATTGAGGTATTTAGTTAAATTTGTAAACTTAGAGGGTTTTTAAAATTTTAAAATTTATAAAAAACTAAAATCAAACTTTTAAGGGTATTTTAGTCTTTTCACTATTAATAAATAGTAATAAACAGAAATCACCAACAGATACAGAAAGTACCTATTTATCATTTCAAAACCTTTTAAGTACCAATTTATCGTTATGATAAACCTTGGATATGTGTAAGTCGTTCTCCCTTCTTTTTAAAGAACAAACGCCCTAGTATGACGGAGCCATTAACCCCGCAACGAGTGTGGCATATACCACATCTAAAATTTTAATTATATTAAATTTTTAATATTATAATAAAATTATTATTAGTAAAATGGTGTAATGGAAATAGAAGTGGTGTAAAAGCAAAACCCTAACTTCGAGACGTTGGCTTAACTTGGGAAGAAGAAAATGGAGGAAACTCAAATGGAAGAGGGAGCAAACAACAAAGACGTGGAGGTAGCTCCGGCCCTCATTTCCGTTCACCCCAATCAGAATTCTGTTGCTGTCGCTGTCGGGTCGGATCTCCGCGTCTACGATCTCCTGTAAGCTGTCTCTTTTCTTATTCTTCTTCTTCACTTGACTAGTACTCATTAATCATTGGGTAAATGAATTTTCTGTTGGGTTCAAAACCCAGCAAAGACAAATAGTTGCATTATGATAACTTCTAATGATTTGTGAAATTAGGAGAATTTGATGAGATGCTTGTACATGTAAAAAGTCACTATTAAGTTTTATTGGAACAAATTATGTATCTATGGAAGACATTTCTTTTTTTCTTTGTGTAATTTGACTTTATTTTTATGTTTCTGGTATCTTGACAGTGGGGATGGTGCAGTTTCTTTGCTGGATGATTCTGGTGGACCTTCTCATAAGGATTCTATCAGAGCTATTCGATATGGAGCAAATGGGAAGCTCTTTGTATCTGCCGGTGATGACAAAATTGTCAAGATATGGTCTGCTGAGTCTTGGAAATGTATTAGTTCTGTGTAAGTTATTCAAGCCCACATGGGGTTTTATTAGTTTTAAAGATTTTAGCCTACTTGATAGTCTAAGTTTTTGAACTGGGAAGTTCATGCATGAATAACGCAGAAGGCTTCTATCCCACATTTTACTAATTTTAAGTTTTAATGTCTGTGGATTGATGTAGTATGGTGATTGCCTCTAAAAGTTTGTTCCTCACAAAAATAATGGTCCTCTAAAGCAGGTTCCTGGGTGCTCTTTAGCATTTTGCATGTAGTAGTCACCTGCAAGAGTTAAATCCAATCTCTTCACTTATTCACTCAAGATTCTTAACGTTACGCCATGCAGTGATCCCATTTATTTATGACTCAATTTTATGTCTGATGAAAGTTTTTCAATGGAGGATTGCTTAACTATTGTGGATCTAACAGGTGCTCTGAGAAGAGAGTGACTGCAGTTGCCATTAGCAATGATGGTCAGTATGTTTGTTTTGCTGACAAATTTGGAGTGGTTTGGGTTGTGGACCTGCGTGAACTTGATGAAAGTCAAGCATCAGCCAATAATAAAGCAGCACCGTTGCTTGCTCACTATTGTAGCATAATTACTAGTCTGGTGAGGATTCTTATTCGTATAGATGTTTGTTTTTTTTAACTGTAGATATGGTTTAGGGGTGGTTTGTAGGAATCTTCAACAAATTGACGCTTGAGTGCACCAAATTTTCCTTTAACATGATGATTGAATTTACTTTCTATACATTTCTGTGCAGGCTTAGGCTATTGTACTTTAGTCTAAGTATTTGTGGGTCTTTAATGAAATGTTGTTCTCGAGTTCAGAGAATTGATGACTGCCTTTGTTGTTTACCAATTGTCAATGAAGAAACAGATCGCTAGGAATTTCTTTCTTTGTGCTTTTTCATCCCATTTTCCTTATTTTCTTTTCAGAAACCTGCTGGTCAGGCTTTTTCTCTGTGTGCATGTGAACACTTTTCTTTAGCTATTTTTTCACTTTTAAATCTCTTCTTGCCTTTTCTGTTGAGGTGGGGAAGTTGATGAAGTTAGTTTTGCAACCTTGCTGCCTACATGATTTTCACTTGTATACTGGTCACTGTTGAATTGAATTATTTGCAGGAATTTTCTCCAGATGGACAGTTCGTTGTTAGTGCAGATAGAGATTTCAAGATTCGTGTAAACTCTCTTAGCCCATTGAATGACATAACTTGTTAGCCTGTCTCTGCACTTCTTTTACATCATATCATTTTTATGACAGGTGACTGTGTTTCCCAAAAAGCCTTTAGATGGAGCCCATGAGATACAGAGCTTTTGCCTTGGCCATACAGAGTGAGTGAGTTTTTACTATCTAGTGTTTTATTGCATTCGTTTGATATTCGCGGGAAGCTCTTGTGCCCTGAAGCTTGAGGGTGGAAGAAATCTTCCAAAATGACATTTCCGAAGTGAATTGATGGCATTTTGTGTGCTTTCTGAAATGTATCAAACATAAAACAAACTTAACTTTAAATTTACCATGTGGATTTGCTTCATAGCCACATACTTTCACATTTGATCCTAAATTACTTTATACCTAAATATGTGTGGATAACAATTTCTAATTGCTAAGGTTGATATGTTCATTTTTTATGTATCTATTGACAGGTTTGTGTCCTGCCTTGCCTTTATTTGCACTCTGGAATACCCCCAAGGGTTTCTTGTTTCTGGAAGTGGTGATTCAACAGTGAGTATCCATAAGCTGACAATTATCAGGTTGTTTATTCTCTTTTTTGAGGTACAAAAGTGTGGTAACAATTTATGTACATTGCTTTTGCAGGTTCGGTTGTGGGATATTACCTCAGGATCTCTTCTTGATACTTGTGAAGTTGGTGTGAAGGTATCTCACTTGTAAAATTTCCCTGAAGTTGCTGATGATAGCACTGATTTCCCCTGATGTTTCTGAAATATCACTTGTCAATTTTGATGGACACGTGAAACTGTATTTTCTGTGCTCATACACATACTGTTTATATTAGCTCAATATTAGATACCTTGCTGAGAGAATCTTTTCCTCTATTGTATGTTGACTTATCCTACAAGACCACAAGTAGGTAGTGGTCTTGGCATCATAGGACAGGTGAAAGCAACTGATTAACAGGTTATTTTTATTTGCTCACTTGGTTTCTTTTTTAATTGCTTCATGAAGGCAGGACATTTAGTGTCTGAGGGAAGTGGTGAGGGTCATTCTACTGTGACTGATCTTTCCACAATCCAGGACAGTCAACTTGTTGCGGTGGCTATTCAGAGGCAAGTTTCATCAGTGATCTGTGCGTTACCTTTGCTTTTTTGAACAACTTCTGTCTTTGATTTTAATACTTAATGTCTATATATTGTCTCTTTCAGCTTGCAAGGAATATTGTTATTGAGCTGCAACATTTCTGCTCAAACACTTTATTTTGCCAAGGTAAGAAATTCAAATTACACCAGTAGTAGTAGCAGACTTGGAAACAACAGAACCATTATTCAGCACTTACAAAAAAAATTAAACTTGCTATAGTTGTCTTTGATGGATGCATTGTTTCATGTCTTACCTGAAAACACAAATTCCAGTGGCCTGTTAATTTAGCCAATCTGCCATGTTGTTACATGTATGGCTGAAATCTAGATTGAGATATTAGCTGCTATTCAACATGAAATATGGATATTCCTGAAAGCGTATATGAATGGTTGATTCCCAGTGTTGGGCTTCTGCAACGAAGTATGTGTAGGAAGTTGTAGAAGTTGTAGACGTTCATTAGATTTTCAAAGGTTAGGTCACCGATGTTTGTACCATGGATCACAAATAATTTTAGTTTACTGTTCTCAAATAGTGTGATTCTTGCAGGTAGTTTCCATCAAGGGAGAGAACTTCATTCCGACAAGCTTGGGGAGTAGCTCTTCTGTGGGATTATTGTGGATGGTGACTGGCGTCTCCAATGTGCCTGGTTTTGATTACTCTTCTCTGTCCCGAGTGACGGTCATTTCGGGTTTCAACAAGAACTCTGCTGATTCTGTTGAGAATGAACCTACTGTTTTAGAAGATAATGACATGCCTGGGGGAATGGAACTGCTGAAGAAGTTACAAGGAAGTGTTTGTGTTGAAGAGAAGGTCTTTTTGGCAGCTGCTGAAGCTGTAAAAACATCAATGTGCAATTTGTTGATCAAAAAGCAGTACTCTTCAGAGAAACGTGAATTTAGAAAGAGAACAAGAAATGATAGAAAAATCAAACAATAACATTATTTCAGTCAGGGTGACTGACTCTTTCATTTCGCTAAATTTTGTAGGGATCCGAATCTCAACCAATGCTGTTGCTCGGATAGGAAGTTTTGTAATGTTAATTGTGCCCATTAGTAAGAAAATGATTGTAACATCTTACTTTACTGGCAAGGTGTGTGTGTGTGATGCTTGGTATTAATGAATCACCGCAACCATTTGTGATTTTCATTTATCTTTATTAAGAAAATGATACATTACCCTTCATGAGAATTTATGTATGAATTAAGCAACTGAAGAATTAACTAAACTTTCTGGAATCAGGAATTTCTTTAGATCTGTGGTACAAGAGCTGAAGATCCTGAAATAGCTGCTACTGATGATAACTCATTGGAACTCTCTATTACATGGTGAGATTTCAGGTAACAAAAACTACCTTTATGATTTGAGGTTTGAAGAATGACCATTTGAAAGGTACATTGAAGCAGTCATTTCTGTTCATTGATTCTTTGCTTTCTCGTACATTTAGAAGCTTTATTTTGTTGATCTTCATCCACCGAGTATACAGTTGTGAAAATTTAAAAATTTAAAAAAAAAAAAAAAAAAAAACCTTTAAGTTTTCTAATTTAACTAAACACTCCGATATATAAAAAGTTTGTAAAATGATAAAAACACCCTCACTCACTCACAGTGCCAGATTCTAACCACCATCATCGGAATTTAGTTTTACGATGTATACCGATAGGATCTGGTCGATCGTGCGTCAATCTGATCTTTTTCGGTCAGATCTACGACGTATCTAGTCCAAAAAGATTAGATTTGATCGTCGACAATCGGAAAAGGCTAGATGGATGAATTAATGGTCAGTTTCGATCGTTTATAGGCCGTTGTGATAGATTATAACTATCATTACTAATGGTTGTTGAAATCTGATAATTATGAGTAAAGAATGGTATTTTTATTAATTTTTAAATTAAATTAATAAATTTAAAGGGTTTACAAATAAGTTAAAAATATAATAATATTTTTTAAATAATTAAACAAACAATTATTTTAAAAATAGGATTAAAAATAGAGTATGAAATAATAACATAAACGTACCCTAATATTTATTAGACCTCGCAAAGAGACAAAATAATATGGGCAGTAGGCAGTAGCAGTGCCTACTTTAACAAAAGAAAGAAATCTACATTTGTGTGTGGGCCTTTATGCGTCACCTCGAAATTCAATTCAACTTCACCATCATTAATCTCCAGCCCTTCCTTTTGGTTTTCGGAATATCTTTATAGCTACTTCCATTATGCTTCTTCATTCATAATTATTATTAATTTTTTTTTTTTTTTTTGAAACTCTGCAGTTACCCAGGCCAGTTTACCCAAATAAGTCGTAAAAATATAAACTCAAAATTTATTAATATTACATCTAAAAATCTTAAGCAAACTGTTAAACTGTCTAGACTTGGTTTCTTCATACTTTCCCTCTTCCTTAATCTCTGAAATACTAATATCAACCCACTTAAGCCTCTACAAATGTGCTTCTTAATTAGTCTCTTTTGTTAATTAATCACTAATTAATGGAGCCATCACGTTTCTCAATCAAATCTTATCTTAGCCAGGTGGAGATGGGATTGAAATTATGCATGGATTGGTGGTCAATAAACCAATTATATTTCTACACGGATGTTTGTTCATTTTATGTTTCACAAAACTTGATGGAAAGAGACTCCCACTTTAGGTGATGGAAAGAGGATCCTCATCACCATTCAAATTTATTGAACAAGACCTTTACATGGGTCCCTTGTTGTTTAACATTACCCATCAATATATTGCCACCTAAGCCTTTTTATCACTTATGGAGTTGAGAGGGACTTGGTTTGGTTCTTGTCAGCGTGTGAGTAGATAAGCTGATAAGGGTTGAAGATATCTTATTATATGATAGGTTTATTACAATAATTTTACGAAGTTTCTAAAATAACAAAAGTTATCTTATTATTAAGTTTTAGACGTTAAAATAAATGACAAGATAGGAATAAGATAAATCTTATTAAAATATAATATTACAAGTTTTAACAACTCATTAAGACCAGTTTACGTGCACTTTGATAAATTCTCGAGATCTATTAAATACCTTATAAGTATAATATTCTAAATTAATCATAAATGTAGTAAGTGACCTCAAGATAATTCGAATCTAAGAAGTTAATGAATAGAGCAAACCTTATTGACCGTTAGGCCAACCCTTTGAGATTAAAAATAAGAGATTTTTTATTACTCTTTTTTTCCATGATTGAAGACAAAACTATTTAGGTGTAACTAACCCCAATGGCTAAAGAGCTTGTCATCCGGCTACAAGGGGAAAGGTGAATTTTTGTTACTTTCGAAACCTTGAGGATATCATTGCTGGTAATTAAACCTTGGGGGGTCAATGTGATTAAGTCTTAAAAGAAATAAAATGCGGTGAAGTAATGAGTTGGACAAGAAGAAAAAGATAAGATGAGATGAAAGACTTTGGAATTTGTTTGATAATTGAGGAATGGATGGGATGGGACTGTGTCCATGTCTTGCTATTTATTATCATTTAATTTAAAGGCGTACTATGTTTTTTGTGAATTGACAATCCGCTATCCTTACTTTCCAAAACTATCCAATACCTACCCGCCATTCCTCTCTAATCTACCCGAGTTTGACAGTATCGGTCATTAAAATGTCAATTTTACCCTTACTGATTATTATAAAAATAATAAATTTCAAAATTCAAAACCTTAATTTGGGATCAAGGAGCATTTGACTATATTAATCGAATGTTGGAGTATTAACTACGTGCAAGAGAGAGGAGGCCGAACCAGGTTTTTGCGTGGCTCAAGCTAGATTGTTGTTAATTGACAACCATCGGGCAATAAGGAGTACTTTTTTTTCTTTTCTTTTTTGTCCATTTGAAAGGTTTTTGAGAGAGATTAGGGTTTCTAAACCTTAGATTTATTCTTTTTTCTTAAGGTTATATATATATTGCATAAAATGGCGTAAATGCACTTTAACGGTTAAACTTTGTGTTCGAAAGAAAAAAAAAAGGAGTAATATATTGATAGTTTCCATAATCAAAGGGTGATAAATTATTTATTATTTAGAAAAATATTGGATGAAAAAAATTGTAATTCAGCCTTAAATTGAATATGTATAGTAATTATCATGGCAAAATTTAAGAAGTGAATTGATGCTTTGAACATGGAGTTATGCTCTAAAAAGGACATGGAATATTTTTTTGTAAGATCTCGAATAAAATATATGCCCCATTATCATCGATACCCTTCTCACATAAAAAGCATTAGTTCACTAAAAAATAAAAAATAAAAAATAATGAAATTAAACAGTAATAATACTGTTTAGTAATAATTTGTGTGTCACATCGACGTTGTTATTATATGATGGAAAAATTGGTTTGACATTAATAAGATGATAAATCAATTAAAATATGAAAATAATTTTTATAAAGCTTTCTCTCTCACAATGATTTTCTTTGCGAAAAGAGAAGAGACAAGGTGGGCAAAGTTAAAAAAAAATAGTACGTGGCCCGAGTTTGGGCCGCCGGCCCAGAATTAAGTTGAAAAAGTCAAAAAAATAATAATTATTATAAGAAACAAGAAGGGCCCCCCCTAGCAATCTGAGTGGCGAAGTGGGTCCTACTTTTCACTTAAAAAGAAAACGGCGTGGAGTTTGGTTTGTGTGGTATACGTCTCTGCAGTTAGAAACACTTTAGAATTTCTCACCATCGTTAATCTTCTTGTGGGCCTTACCCCAAACTGGGACCACTGTGAGCCCATTAAAATTGACAATACTAACATTATTAATTATAAAAAACAATAAAAAAAAAACTCATGAAGGAAGACTTTAACATTTAATACGAGGGATCATTATATCTTTTATTTGATTCATAGTTATAAGGTTCTAGAAAATTAGTTGAGACGTATAACCGGACACAAATATCTTTGATTATTCTAGAAAAAAAAAATCTAGAATGATATAGGATTTAAGTCCCATATGGATTATGTTCTTATGGGCAAATACAAAAGAATTATTGATTTTAATTAATTTTTTCTTATAAATATGATATAATAGTTTATAAATAATTAATTTATCATTAATCAATAAGGTTTTTTTCTCACAATTATCAAGTGATGAATTATAAACTGTTATATCCACACCATTAATGTTGAACGTAAAACCTAAAAGAAATATTATTATATCTCAGAGATAAGTTATAAAATGACAAAAGAAGATAATGGCGAAAATTATCGAGGAGAAAGAGAGGAAAGAGCCAGCAGCTGGTCCTATCAATCAATGAATGGTTAATGTACAAACACACGTGTCCCTTAAAGAGAGCTCATGACTAACCAAAGCTGCAACCTTTGCCTTTGGGTCCTCAAACCCTCCTCTCTCTTAATCCCCTCAACAGTCAACACAATTGTTTGTGTTTTCACCCATAAAATATTCTTTTTCTTCTTTCTTTCTTCAATCAAATCAAACAGTAAATTCTTCCATTCGCCAGCTTGGACACAAGTATAAATTTTATGTTGATGTATTGCTACACCGTTACGGTGTAATCTGTACCATACTACCATTCTAATCGTAAAAGGGCAATTAGAATGGTACCAGGTTTGAGTATTTCATTTCAGAATTCAGGAAACTGAAAAACGAAGACCAAGACGAGAGAATCAGGACAAAATAGCGAGAAAACAAGGCTCTCCAAACAAGGACAAAAGTCGCACACACAAAACAAAAGTAAAATAATGCAATGCAATGCAATAAATGGAAACAACCACACGTTATTGGTTGCATAATTTATACTCTTAAACACAGCTCATTCTCATGCACACGACTCTCAGCTCAAAACTTTCTCTTTATAACCCCAAACCCTTCAGCTTATCTCTTCCCTTTTAACCTTAAAAGTCTTATTAAAGTTTTCTCTCTCTCCATCTCCTTTCATTACTGACCTTTTGTTTTTCTCTTTACGTATATCTTTGAGCAAAGTTTCATGGCCATTTTTGCAGGATTGTAACTAAACAAAGACATACAAAAACAAAGTAAAGTTGAGGGAGAGAGAAAGTGGGTTCTCTTTTTTTTTTTCCTTCTTTGGGAATAGCAAAACAATTTATTCTGTTTCCGACAGAAATTAGCATCAGGGGTATATAAAGATCACAGTTCTTTTTGCAGTAAATTTTCAGAGGTGTTTGTTAATGTTTGCAGTTCTATCATGTGGGTTGTTGTATGCGCGTAATTATGATGAGTACATGAATTGATTCTTGTTCTCGTTAAGCAACAATTACAGAAATACTAACACAAAAGACGAGAAAACCCAGTTTTTATGCATTTGTTTTTACTTCAAACATGGAGGCTACAGAGATTTAGGACGCATTTCAGCTTCCCAAGAGTGTCTGCCGTCAGTTTCCTCTTTTTTTTTTTAATTTCTTTTTTTCTGGGTTTGTGTGTAACATAGACTCCTATAGACGCGGTCACAGTAAAGCCTTTGTGAGATTTTGAGCCTCAAAAGTTTGATAATCACGGCGGTCTCTGCCTTATTTTAATCTCTTGATTCAGGTGAGTTGATGTAAAATTTGTTTACAACTGCATCAGTTATTCTCTTTTCTTCATTTCCAAAACTGAATTTAATTTACATCTATCTTTCTTTCTTGTCTGTGCGGAAAAATCTTAGTAATGTTGAGAAAGAGATCAAGAGCAGCGACCAGCAAGCAAAGTTTAATGGCGGATCATCACAGTTTTCAACCATCATCAAACTCCCAAAACAACAAAAGACCGATCTCTTTCTTATTTTCTCCACGATTCCGAGCTTTTACAGCAAAGGGTCTCGCTGAAACTGAGGTTGTGATAAGTCCAACTTCAATCCTCGACACAAAACCATTCTCTCCTTTAGGAAATCTCTTCTCCGATGACATATTGAAGACCCCAAAACTTCTCGCTGATCAGAACAAATATTATTCCAGGGAAAGTTTAGACTCTAAACCCATTGGTTTAGGTCTTATTGACGTATTAACTGACAGTAAAACCATTGAAGAGAATCCTTCTTCCAAGCCAAATTACAAAAAAGTTTTCTTTGGAAACAAAATCAGAGTTCAAGTTCCTCCATTGCCTGTTTCTAATCTTTCTCTGTCTCCGTCTCCGTCTACGAAATCTCCAACTGAGTTTGGGATTAAGTCTCCAGCCAAGAATTCTACTGTCAAAACGAACGATATTTCTCCAGGAGTTGTCACAGGGTGTATTTCTGTGACAGAAATGGAGCTTTCTGAAGATTATACGTGCGTGATATCTCGTGGAGCAAATCCGAAAACCACTCACATATTTGACAACTGCATTATTGAGAGCTACTGTTCTTCATCGGAAAAACCCAACTTCCCACTGGAGAATAATAATAATATTAATATTAATAATAACTTCCTCAGCTTTTGCCATACTTGCAAGAAGAATCTTGAACAGAAAAACGACATATACATCTACAGGTTTGCGGGCTAAATTCATTTTTTTTTCTCTTATTCTTTTTTGAAAAGAAAAAGTAAATTATTATCCTCTTTAATCATCATTAATTGATAAGCTAATTGTACTGCAGGGGTGAGAAAGCTTTTTGCAGTCAAGAATGCCGCTACCAAGAAATACTGCTCGATGAATTGGAGAATTAACCAAAAAAATTTCCATGAATCTGATTGTAGAGGGACAACAAAATTAATTTTTTTTTTTTTTTCCTCAAAATAATAGAAGAGAGATAATGTAAACTTGATTGCTTCTTTCTAGGGTTTATTGATATCCAAAGCTTTCGTTTTTGGGTTGCAGTAGAAGATGAAGAAGATGATGTATGATTGAAAACTTTGCCTTATCTTTTATTATTTAATGATTATTGTTGATGGGACCAATTATTATTTGAGTCATGAAGATTCTTTTCTTCCTTTGATGAGTGTAGTTTCTTTATCTTATCTCTGGTGGCCATAAACATTTCTGAATTATGGTTCAGTGATGACTACAGTTTAGTATTAATTATTGGTTTATATATAGGAGAACGACTTATACATACCCAAGATTTATCGTAACGACAAGTTGGTACCCAAAAG
Source organism: Pistacia atlantica (assembly GCA_026229545.1). Classification (NCBI taxonomy): domain Eukaryota; kingdom Viridiplantae; phylum Streptophyta; class Magnoliopsida; order Sapindales; family Anacardiaceae; genus Pistacia; species Pistacia atlantica. The sequence continues at coordinate 26,863,132 of CM047897.1, forward strand.
GTTTTGAAATGACAAATAGGTACTTTCCGTCATGTTCTGTTAGTGATTTCTGTTTATTACTGTTTATTAATAGTGAAAAGACTAAAATACCCTTCAAAGTTTGAATTTTAGTTTTTTATAAATTTAAAAATTTCAAAAAACCCCCTAAGTTTACAAATTTCACTAAATACCCCAATATATAAAAGTTTTATAAAATAACAAAAACACCCCCACCGGCAAGTGCCAGATTCCGGCCACCACCGCCGGAATCTGGCCGGAAAGTTGCGTTACGACACAGACCCGTCGGATCTGTGTCGTAACGCGTCGATCTGGCCTTTTCCGGCCAGATCCGTGGCTGATCTGGCCGGAAAAGGCCAGATCTACGGCTAGATCTGGCCGTCGACGCCGCAAAACTCCATCTGCGGCGTCGACGGCCAGATCTGGCAGTAGATCTGGCCTTTTCCGGCCAGATCAGCCACGGATCTGGCCGGAAAAGGCCAGATCTGGCTGCTGCTTCGACGGCCAGATCTGGCCTTTTCCGGCCAGATCCGTGGCGGATCTGGCCTGAAAAGGCCACATCGGCATTTTACGACACAGATCCGATGGGGATCTGTGTCGTAATGTAGTTTTTCGGCCAGATTCCGGCGATGGTGGCCGGAATCTGGCATTGGGGTGGTGGGGGTGTTTTTGTTATTTAACAAACTTTTTATATATGGGGGTGTTTAATTAAATTAGCAAACCTAGGGGCTTTTTAGAAATTTTTAAATTTATAAAAAACAAAAATTGAAACTTTGAAGGGCATTTTAGTCTTTTCACTATTAATAAACAAAAATCACTAACAGAATATGACGGAAGGTACCTATTTGTCGTTTCAAAACCTTTTAGGTACCAACTTGTCATTACAGTAAATTTTGGGTATGTATAAGTCGTTCGCCCTTATATATATTATGGGATAGATTGATCTGAAACTGACTTTTTTTAAAGAGAGACAGATCCAAATTTCACGTCTTTTTCTTCACCAATTCAGTCAGCAGTAGGTGGGAAATTATATACTTGATCAAGAGATAAAGTTTAAACAGATTTGTATTCCCTTATATCTATATATTTTTTTTTTCTTCCTTTTCATGATAGATTGAGAGTTACTACTCACCAACCCCAGAAACAGGTGGACTTCTTTGAGACTTAAGGTTAATAGCATAATTCTCCCAAGATTTAAGTAATACTATACTTACAACCCAATCTCACAACTCCGACATGACAGTTTTCAATTAATCAACTTGTAAATGGGTCTTGCTACTCGTTATGGGTCTTGTCTGCCCATTTACAAACTCATCAATTGTGAGTTATCATGTCGAATTGTAATATAAAAATTATAAGATTAGGTTGTGAGTCCATTTTTAAGGAAAAATTAGGTAAATGTTTATTAGTTTATAATAGTGTAAGTTGAAATGGCTAACTAATGTTTCGTTATTGACAGGAGAATTTTGTTATTTTTAAGAAAAATTTTGCCGATTCAAATAATCCTCAGGGTGCCGAAAACCCCCAAAATTTTAGGCTATTAGGTATTTTGGTTTTAAGAAATTTTGAAAATGAAAACAAAAAACTGGATTTTATGTTATTAAAATTTAAAAATGTTGTTCATTATTATGATTAAAGAGCAATAATATGCTTACAATAAGTTATACAAACATACCAAATAAAAAAAAGATAAAGTAATTATTCTATATGAATTTTGTACAATTTTTATTTTTTATATAACTCAGTTGTATGATTCAACTGTAAATAAAACATTATTGATGTTTAAAATAGTAGTTGCATATGAACTGTATTTATGATCATTTTCTTACAATAATAAAGTAAAGAATGAAAACAATTTTTTTTTCCTCGGATTTCAAATGTAAAAATAGTCCACGATAAAATATTACAGATTTTCAAAGACGAAACAAAAAATAATAAATAAAACGAAAAATTAAAATACAGAAATCACATCCTAAAATGTTGTTAAATAATAAATCATTTAAAATAATTTTTATTTACAAACTGTTTAAAAGTCAATTTAATCCATTACTTTTGAATTGGCAAATACCCAATAATAACAATTTATATGAAATAAATCAAGTTTGAAAATAAAGTATTCGTTAGCTTTGTCGGTTTTAATTTCAAATCTTCATGTAAAACGTTTTAGCATCATAAAAAATAAAACAAATCATGCATGGATGAAACATCAATATAATCACAGAGGATCGTATTAATTGTTAATTAAGATGTGGCTGACACATGGATTTGGACCACTCTCAGTATTTTGAACTCATAATATCTTTGCATAATTAAAATAATGTCTAATGAAGATATGGATCTCAGCCAAACTTATATAAAAACTGTAAACAAACAAGCTTTAGATACGATACCAATTCTTTTGTACTTGGTCACATGAAAAATAAATTTAAAAAAATGCTCGAGTTCAAAAAATACACTTAACATTTAAATCAGGGGCGGATCCAGTCATGACCCACCCTCAATTTTTTTTTTTTTTTTTTTTTTAAATACTAGGATGTATAATTTCTAGATTTTGGTCTATCCTAACAAAAATATTAATGTGTAATTAGTTTTTATTTTGACCCATCTAAACAAAAATTATCATCAACAAACTTCAATGGAACTAGTTGATAGAAAAGAAAAATGCTTCATTCTTTAGTTGTTCAATGTCTGCTCAACCCTATTTACCAACCTTCATGGAAACTATATATATATATACTTGATGTCGTGCAGTGTATGAGAATACATGTTTTGCATTGCTTTCGGGAGGGTAATAGAGGGGTTGACACCTCAACAAACATGGGACTGTATTTTTCAACTCTTTAATACTGTATATTTAAATTTAAAGAAGTTCATTTTGTCTCTTGTGTATAACATAAATCCAATCAATTAATACAATCTTTAAGTAAAGTTTTAAACCGATCATCCCCTCATTATGAAAATAAAGAAAGGCCCTACAAGAAGTGGATGATAATGATAAGAATAAATAAAGTTGTAACTTCAATTTTCTTGTTGATGATTCAGAGTAGGATTGAAAATAAAGAAAAGAGAGAGTTGAATTATTTCATGCTTCTTTTAATATAATTATGATAAATGTTTATATATCCTTCTTTAGTAGTATTCAACAAAGCGAAAATATTAGACACTAATACTGTTTCCAACAATAAAACTATGCTTATCCTGATAAATATAATGGCATAGTACGAATACTATGGGTATGATATCCGTACTATGCCGTTATATTTTCCAGGATTGTAAAATGGTTAGTAAGATTATAAGTAATCATAACATTACTCCTGTTTCCAATGTAAAAGAAAGAAACAGGCCTCTCCAATATTCATATTCATCATTTTGGCTATGGATACATATTACTTGATGAATTTGCACAGATTAAAATCATACTTCACATATGCATACTCTATTTAAATGCATACTCTATTTAAAGGCGGCGAAAGAGTCATAATCTAATCTATGGACAACTTAAATGTGACTATCTGCCCAACAAAAGGAAGTGTTAAACCCCACCCAGGATCTTACAGCGATATTATATGTGCACAAGAATGTATAGCACCCAAAACGAGAGAGCTTTTACTTTCAAACTGAACATGGTAATAGAGACGACAAAAGAAGATTGAAATTTATGGATCGGATATCAACGTGGAAAATGAATCAAGTAAAATGTTAAAACAAAATGAAGACACCCCACTTGAAATATCAAAATTCACACACGCCTAGACCTAGTCATGAGTGATCAAGATTCTACATCTCACAAACCCACAACAATCATGAAACTAGAGGATCAATCTGGGAAACTCAAAACTACTGAAAGAAAAGAGCTAAAAAGCATCAATCTGAACAAATGGACAAAAGGATACAGGTCTAGTACAAAATACAACAAAGCAGCAAAATCCTAGTTAACCCAAAAATCAAATGAAAGAGAAAGGAGCCTTGGCCCATCATGTAAGATTGCCCCATCTGCAGATAGCTGGACAGAGAAAGAAGCTAATAGTAGAACACAGCAGCACAGTTTAAGGTTTCAAGTAAAACAGTATTCAAGCCTTATCCTTGTTTAAAGATCCAAAGACAACATCATTCTGAATAATTGATTTCATTTCCTAAAACAGAGTCAACAATAATAAGATACTCTTACAACACTACCACAAACATTGAACACAGCATCAAACTTCCATTTAAATCCAACTATAAAGCAGCGACATTGCCATCAGAACATAACATGTAATTGCAAAGAGTGAACATCTTAGTCTGACACTACATATTGACTCAATAAGAAGAGCGAACATCTTAGTCTGACACTACATATTGACTCCTCTGCTTCAAGAGACTCCTGGTACAATAACCGCAAGACAAAGATAACATGCAGTATTAAGACACAGGTGAAAAGAAAAAGAGATTGCATATATCGGAAACAGCATACATTGATTACACGAAATCACGGGAACCGCATACAGTTCTTTACAAGAAAGACACAGACATTGCATATAGTTCCATACAAGACTTAACGGTCAAGACCATAACTATCACGAACATGTTCTAGTCCTGAGAAAGCCTTCCAAACACTTCTCGCAATGGTACCCTGGAAGACAAGTGAATTGATTTAACGTCAATAAAACATATAATTACTTCAACATGATAGTAAATCTACAAAAGGATTGAAAGTTAAAGACATGGAAAATTATTACCTTGTAAATGGCTTGGCAACAGTCAACGAATCTCCAAGGAAAATAAGCTTTTCGAAGACCAGGAGACAAGTGGTGTTTAAACTCAGAAGAACAAGAAACTAATAGTACTTAGAACAGGACAGGGCAACACGGATTGAGCTTAACTTAAAGGAGCAGAAGTGGCAAATAACTACTTTCACTTCCCCCTCCCACTTTTCCCTCTCAAAAAACACGAAAAGGTGGTGAAGGGGAAGAAACACATGTATACAAAGGATTAAGATTCTAAGTAAACGAGATATAGTAAGAAATTGTGACTACAAAGAAGAGATGCTTGATTGCTGAGCATCTAATTGAGGGAAGGTTGAACCAAGAAGAAGAGTTACAATATAAGGATCATATAAGTTGCCAATTGAGACAGTTAACTAAGAAACAAAGAGCCTAATCATGTAAGATTATCAGATAGAAAAAGAAAGGGTTTTGAAATAGAAATCAAGGAGATAGAGATGAATAACAAGAATAAACAGAGATCTAAAGAACTTGTGAATGGTCTAATCAAGGTATCTACTATATATACACGGTATCTAACACTAGAGGCCTAAGAACTAGTGCTTAAGTCCATGACTGTGAGAATCAACAGTTTTATCCTGAAAGATTAGATTATACTGACAAGTTATCATCATAGATTCCAAATCTAACAAAGACGTAATTTTTCTTCCAGCCCAGTAGCTTAGATAGTAGTTAATTGCTCCATCCCACGCCAAATAAGATTGCAGGCATGCATTCATCACCACGACTCCCATATTCCTTCTGCTTCCCATTCAAGTCAACTTCCCTCCGTTTAGCCACACCATGTTACACTAACCTTGCCCAACTCCACATCAATCTCAAATGAAAAATCTGGAGATTGTTGACCCACCAGAGCCATCCACTACACCAACACAAACAAAACACAACCCCGTACGACGCAAACTACCAACCCAACTCAAAAGCTAAAGAAACGACCGCATACCAACTTGCACTACCAACCCAACTCTTTATTTTCTTCAACTGTATATACAATCTAACACTAACCCACTTCAGAAGCTAAAGTTATTTACAGGAGCGCATAAAGCTCCTTCTACTTCACTCATCGACATTGTCAAGATTGAGAATGCGACGCAGAGTCTTTGTCGCTGAGTCAGCACTAAGAAATATATCCCTAGTACGACCAATAAGGTCCCTGGTTGGTGACGAGGGTGCAGATTTAGCCATTGGACGATCCATTTCAACAGCAGCCTCATCAGCCATTACTGGCAAATCAAGTGAAACGGTGCGTTTCGGCTGCATGGAAAACTTGGGAATCGGCAAAGAGCTCGGCGGCGGCGAGTTGGAGTAAGCCGGCCCGGCCCACAGCTCAGACAATGAGAGGGTTTCAAACTCACCAAGGAGTTTCCCAGTGAAAGGTCTCTCATTTCTTGGGGTTTTCATGTTGATAGCTATAGGGTTGCTTCTAGCACTGGTTTTCGACTTCGTTGGGATGTTGTCCACAGAGTTCACGTTTCCATTAACACTTGATGATGGTGTTTTTGACGACGATGAAGAATTAAACGAAACAAAAGAAGATGATCTTTTGGTCACAGAAGCAGAAGAAGTCCTGATCGGGGTTGGGAGTATACCTGCTCCGGATTCGAAAGCCCTACAGTTAACATCTCTGAAGTTTCTAGACCGACCCGACCCGTTTGGCTTGACTCTGCCGTAATATTGATTCTTGTGTTGAGCCACAACAACGAGAGTCTCCATCACTGAGTTAAACAACTACTACTCTTTACGAGTTATGCCGATTGCAGCAGATCCACCGTCAAAGATCACAACTTTAAGCCCCGAACTGCACGAAAAGCACTATAACGACTGGACGATCTTCTCCAAGACAGATCCAATTTGAACATCGATTTATTTCCAGATCTTCCTCAACAAACACAATAAAATTTATAAAAAATCGAGAAAGGAAAAACTAAAAATCTAAAAGCCAAAACCAGATAACAAAAGAGTTTGACAGTGATTTTCTAGAGAAAGCGAGAAAGGAAAATACCCGAAACTGAAAGAGAAAGTTGACTGTGAAGTAGTGGAGAAGAGATTGTCAGATCTGAGAGGGCGAGGGGAGGGCTTTGTAATGGTTGTTTGAGGTTCTGATTTTTGTGTAACTTGGAATTTTTGGGGTTTAATTTGCCATTGAAATGGAGAAGAGGAATCCACGGATCTGAAATGACTATCACAACTCACAGTCATGTTTAAATATCACAGCCTTCGACTGGTCACTGTGGATAAGGAAATGCCCCTGGTTTTGAAATTATTTACGAGAATGTCATCCTTGAGTTGAATGTAATTAGAGACTATTGACTCTGGTCCGTTCTCAACTTCTCCTCCGTATCGGTTTTTTGTCTTGGTTATATTTTTTAGTTCATTGTTTGACTGTAGAAACTCCTAATTTTGTTGCGTAAATTAAAATTATGATATTAATTATTTTAAAATATATTAAAAAGTTTGAAAAGTAAAATAAAATTTATCTTATTTAAAAATACTTTTTATTAAAAAAATAAACTATTTTTATTTCATTTATTCGCATTAATGGTTTTTGGAAAATATTATCCTTACTTTAATTATATAAGCATTTTCTTTTATATATGTTTATAGAGTGGTATTTATTTATTTTAATTTTAAGTGATATATATCTTTTAATAATAATAATAATTTAGTGGAAAAATTGTGAAAAATAATTAAGAACTGATCTAAAGTGCTTATAGTAATGTGATAACCATACCAATTAATTAATTATAATATGGATTTTTTTTTCTACTTAAAATGATATTATTCTTATAAATAGGAATTTGAAAGTGACAATATGGATGGGGGTAGTTTAGTAAAAGAGAAAAAGGAGAGATTTGGGCCTGGGGGCCACAAAAGTCATGGAACAAGTTGGGGTCCTACACATCCGGACAAAAGATAGAGATAAAAGCTTGGTTGGAGCGTAGTGGGTAAGGTGAGGGCTATGGCTCTATTCATGCACTGACACCTGTCAGTTTCATTATTTGATTGAAATTAAATGCATCTTTTAAAAATTAATATTATAACATGTCATGACATTTTTATGCCGTGCAAAAATTACATGTCTAATCTTCCGAATAAAGCCTCGTGGGTAAGTAAATTTAGTATATAAATATATGGAACAATACCCAAGGTTTTTCGTAACGACAAATTGATACTTAAAACTTAAAAGGTTTAAAAATAACAAACAGACACCTTCTGTGAGTTCTGTCATGTGTTGCTAGTGATTTCTATTTGTTAATAGTAAAAAGACTAAAATATCCTTAAAAGTTTGATATTTTAGTTTTTTATAAATTTAAAAATTTATAAAGAACCCCCTAAGTTTGCTAATTTAACTAAACACCCCCATATATAAAAAGTTTGTTAAATAACAAAAACACTCCCACGACCCGCAATGCCAGATTCCGGCCACCACTACCGAAAACTGGTCGGGAAATTGTGTTATGACACGCACTGCGATCGTCGTGAACGCAGCGATTTGGCCTTTTCCGGCGGATCGTGGATCATCTAGTCGGAAAAGGCCGATCACGAGATCGCCGCCGTGGCGCAAAACTCCATTTGCGGCTTTGACGGCCAGATCGACGCGTTACGACACAAATCTGACACATCGTGTCGTAACGTAACCTTCGGCCGATTCCCCGTGGTGATGGCTAACTGCACGCAGTGGTGAGGGTGTTTTTGTCATTTAAGAAACTTTTTATATATGAGGGTGTTTAGTTAAATTAGAAAACTTATGGGAGTTTTTTAGAAATTTCTAAATTTATAAAAAACTAAAATATCAAACTTTCAAGGGCATTTTAGTCTTTTCACTTTTAACAAACAGAAATCACTAATAGCACATGACGGAAGATACTTGTTTGTCGTTTTCAAACCTTTTAGGTATCACTTTGTCGTTATGATAAACTTTGAGTATGCGCAAGTTATTTGGCCATAAATATATTTATAATAGAAATTAAAATCAGAAAAACAAGGTATTCGTGAGCAACGGGAAAATGAAAAGTTAGGGAAGGTTAAAGAGAGAGAGAGAGAGGAATCAAATTGTCTTTTCCTTTACACGTTCTTTGGGAAACCAAAATAAAGTAGGTGGGGGGTTCTTTGCTTGGTAGGCTTAAAAAGTGAATAAATAAAAAGGCTGTCAAAAAAATTGTTCTTATTCACCTTTTATTTGCACGCCGAAGGCTAGTAACTCCAAATTCAAGCCAAACATTTACTTCACAAATGTCAAATGTACCCCCCACCGTCCATAGTGTTTTGTCCAAATAACCCTTAGGAATTGGAGTAAAAATGCTGTGTCTCTTTGCGAGGATAATTGTCTAAGATCCACCAAACAACAAGCTTTCCTAAAGTGATGGCAAGTTGTTCAAACAAAACCAAAGTTAGGAGTAAAGACCAAAAACGCACTCATTTTGATATTTAGTAAATTACATTATCATCCTTGAGGTTTGGTGAAAAGAAAATTTTCTAGTCGTCCGGCCAAAATTGTAAACGATTCATGCGAAATATTTTTTTTACCCCTTAAGCCGTTATATTTAATTGTAAGATAAACCATTATGGGTTGGTAGTGTTAGTTTTCCCAAAATTAAAGGGTGAAAGGTTTCATGTCAAACCTCAAGGGTAAGACTCGCACATCATCAAGCCAAGTCTTAACTCAAGTTTGAATCGGTTTATAAGTGTTAAGAGATTATGAGTGAATATTTAAGTATTTTGTTAGTCCCTTTACGTGTATTATGGGGGGAGGACAATTTCACAAATGTGTTGGACTTTGTGAGCTCCCTCAAATAAATATTTTGTTATTCCCATTACGTGTATTATGGGGGGAGGGCAATTGCGCAAATGTGTTGGACTTTGACTATTATACACAGGGGGAACAACTTACATGGCCGCAAAGGTCCATCTTTGGCCAAAGGTGTGGTCGACGTTGTCTGTCAGAGATGGCCAAGATTTGACCGTTGTTGATCGTCAATGACGGCCCGATCTGACATTTTTCGACCAGATCCACAATTAACAGCAATTTTCGGTGGTAGTGTAAACCGTTGTGATAAATTTCGGCTACCACCGACGATGGTTGTCGGAATCTAGCAAGTATGGGTGAGTGGGGATATTTTTGTTAATTTTTAAACTTTCTTTTATGGGGTATTTGTGAAATTAATAAACTTAAGGGGTCTAAAAAAAATTAAAAAAATAGACTAATATTTCTCAAATAAAGTTTGGTGATTGTACATGAAATTACAGTATTATCCTTTTGCAAATGAAAATCAGTAACATCACATGACGGAAAGTACCAGTTTGTGGTTTCCAAACCTTTTGGGTACTAATTTGTCATTACGGCAAACCTTGGGTAGGTGTAAGCCGTTCGACCTTATATACATCACTAGACTTTCCAGTTAGGCATGGCAATGTTCCTTGTAATTCTGGTGACTCATCCCACCCCGCCCTATATGGGGCAGGGAAACCCCAGTTTTTCCGGGGATAGGGGCAGGGGTGGGAGGCGTTTTAATCCCGGTCCTCGGGGATGGGGATGGGACGGGGGTGAGTGATGCCCATATTGCCCTCACACTAAGCAATTGAACAAGAACAAACTCTAACCCATATTTATGTAAAATTCCATATGTGTAAATGATTAATTTAAGTGTTTGTCATGTAGGCGATAATTAACTATTGTGTTTGGTAATGCTCAAATTAATTTATATTTATGTAAAATTAACGAGGTGGGGACGGGCCTCCAACATTACCCTTTGGGGCGGGAAAGTAAGTCCTCAATTTATTTATTTATTTATTTATAGTGTTATTAGGAAAGGGCATTGTTTTAAAGCAAATCTTTGGCATTAAAGAAATACATTGGAAAAGGAAAGATGATTAATTTGTGAACATATTCGTCCAACAAAGTTTGCATTTGTTTATTTTTAAATGCAAAAGGTGAGACAGAGTTGTTTCTTTTATATAATCGATGTTGGTTGTAAAGATAACATGTATTAAAAAATATATATATATATAATGCATAGGATCCTTAGGTAACATTCAAAATAATAAACTAGATATGCAGTTTTGAGTACCTTAGTATTTTAAATGATTAATTTTAGAGTTAATCCTTTTAAGATTTAAAAGATGGCAAAAATTCTTCTATTGTTAAATTTTAGGTGTCAAAAATAAATTTGGCGTGTCAGAAATAACGGAAGGTAACTTGATAATATTTGTTAACTTATAAGAATGGAAAGTTTAACGATGCAATAACAATTAGAAAAATAATAGAGACATAAGAAGAAGTGTACCAAATCTGTGTACCGAATGACGTAACATAATCCTGACCTTCGATTAATTATAACTTAATATTGATCAGGATTATGTCACGTTATTCAGTGCACAGATTCAGTGTATATTTCCATACAAAGTGAGGTGACAAAAAATGAATGGAAAGTTTAAGGTTTAGGGAATGAATAGAAAAGATTTTTCATTTATTTTTTGCCACCTCACTTTGTGTGAGAATCTTTATAAGATTTATTTGTAAAACATATTATTACTCTAAATTTAAAGTATTTTTGAAAACTGTGAAACACCTTTCTTATGTGAATTTTTTTATATTTTTGCAAAAGGTTTTATGATAATTTAAATAGTTTTTTTTAATTTCAGGAAAAATTAGCCGTTTAAGGTTGATTTTTTTTATGGACTTAAAAATAATTAATTATTTCATATTATTTTGTTCTGTTTTGTCAACCTTTTTCTGCTCACTGAGTTTAACCAGTCGCTCGCTTTGATTACTTGGCTCTGTCTAACAATCAAATGTTCAAACACAATTACCTTTCCAAAATAAATAAATAAATAATGACCGTACAAAGTTTAAATATTGGCCTTTTAATTAAATTATAGAACAAATTTGATTGGCCGGATGTTAACTTTATTTTTAATAAACAATAAAGTAAAGAAATTAGTGGTACTATTCGACATTGAAAGACTCGCCCATTCAAGATTTTAAAATCATCTTTCTTCTTGTAACATATTACAAATTTCATTAATGCCCTTATTTCAATTTTTATAATTTAAGAATATATCCACTTTCTAACTATTTTTCATGAAGTTTGTAATGTCTAATATTGTCATTATATTAATTTCCTAGAATTTCACATATTCAAATTGAGAAATAAATACATAAGTCTAAGCCTTCTTGCATCAGTTGTAGCGTAATAAAGGCATGGAATTTATCACACAATTAATAGTGTCTGCCCGTAAAAAAAGTAAAAACATCCATTAATGTCTCAACGACCGAGCACCAAGCAAGGAATAGCCATGTTCATCTTCTTAATTAGCTTATAAATCAATAAAGGATTCCATATTCTTTGACAGAAGGTGTTGGTGCAAGCTGCTTAATTTAATAGAGTGGTGGACGCCCAAATATATCAACTATGGATGAAGGATATATTATAAGGGTGAGTCCCTCAAGCTAGCCGGGCTCCGGCATATATACTTGACTCTACCAATAGTTGTACTAGGAAGAGGGAAGGATATAAGCAAAATGTATATACATGGAATGATTAATTATGTATTAAATGAGAGTAATTAGTCAAGTTAATCCCATGAGACTTGAAACCACCGTCGGGTAACAGTTTCAGTGGCTATACTTGAAGAGGGATTCGAAATGGATTCGAAATCAAGATTTATTGAGTATTATGCTGAATAGTCCATATCGAACTTATTATTTTTAATTTAAAAATCATAGGTTTTGAATTTTGATAGGATTCTAGTTTTAAACTTGGATTCATAAAAAGATTTCTAAATTATAAGAAAAATAAAAAATAAAAAGATCGAAAGAAATAAAACTTATGTGGCAAATTGAGCATGGACGGTGGAGTGCCATCACGGAATCCACTGTACGAGTGGAACAGTGATAAGCACAGCAGGCAGCTTCATATGGTGCGATAATAAAGTATTGCCCTGCCCTCCATTATTCTTCAAGTTTAAAGGTTCCTTATTTGTACCAAAATTCTGAGATTTCTCTTCTACATAACCTCTTGACTTCACCGAGACTCTCCTTCTCCTCACTTTCTAATCCAAGCTAAGAATCTCTCTCCCTCTTTTTATGTATATGAATTAATTATACTATCAGCAACTTCGTTCAAGAAAGTTCTCCTTTCTTATTGAATCTTTCTGGGTTTTGATCATGAAGGTCCACCCTGCACCATCAAAGCTCCAGAAACTCCCTCACGTATTTGCCAAAGTCCTTCAACTCCCTTTTCACTCCGACACCGACGTTTCTGTTCAAGAAACCTCAGAGTCTTTCCTCTTCACGGCTACCATCGATGATACGAGCCTGCAGAATGTTCGGGCTCATGTGATTGAGATATATCCTGGGGTGATGAAGGTGGTGATAACAGAAATGGAGGGAGGTGGTGATGATTTTTTGCTAGATAAATACGAGCTTGATTTGTGGCGGTTCCGGCTTCCAGCTTGCACCCGGCCAGAGATGGCAA